>JARKHS020032308.1:0-192789 GCA_030143305.2 Amblyomma americanum | reverse complement strand
ACGGAAAATTTCATTGCTGCGCTGTCTCGCGCTGGTTTACCTGGTTCGTGATCAAGTAGGAGCGCATGTGCGTCCTAGTTAGTGTGCGAGCGTGTACTGTCTCGCACCTTCGCGCCAGTTGCTGTTCGCCCACGTGTCTTCCGCGAGATGGCGCTACGAGGGCATCCTCTGAAATCGTCTGCTTCACATGCTGCCACGCTAATGTGACTCGGGATTTGTCATGGCATTCGCCGAGTGCGAGCGATATGCTCTTTAGCAAGCGTGCATTGAATGGCGAGCAGTTTTCTTTCTTGTTGTTTAACAGCGTCTGTCTTCTGTTGCTCGGCGAATAAAGTTTTCTCGCACCTAATTGTCTTTCGTTTGGTTTATGGGGGTTCAGCGTCACCAAGGGGCTCAGTTTATGAGGGAAGCCGTAGTGAAGGGCTCCGGAAATTCCGACCACCTGAGGTTTTTTAACTTGCACTGACATCGCACAGCATACGGGCCTCTAGAATTTCGCCTCCATCGAAATTCGACCGCCGCGCCCAAGATCGAACCCGCGTCTCTCGGGTCAGCAACCAAGCGCCATAACCACTCAGCCACCGCCGTGATCCTCTGATTGTCTTTGTTACTCCGACATTTCAGATGTATTGGAGACGTTTTTCTGGGGCTGCAACTCATTGCAATGTAACACCATTGTTTGTAAAGAAAACATGCCACTTCTTTCCATTTTCCAAAGACATCGGCTTCTAAAGGCGCAACGTCTGTGAATTATTGACAAAGCCTAAAACAAAACAAAAAAGCACTAATTGACGCTCATCATGACCCAGTGACATATCGTACTGATCAGATTTACATACGCACAACAGAACACACCTCACTGCTTAATCGATAAAAGCTGTCAGAAAAGTACTAAACGCGCAGGTTTTGCCAGCGAAAGGACCAAGCGCCAGTTATTACCGCCTTCATACGTTTCCAGTAGGCGCACAGCGATGTAAAACCAAAAAAAAAATAGTGTGGATTGACTCAGCTAATCTAGGATATACAAAGCGAAAGATGTCGGCTTTCACTGTGTTCATTGGGGTTGGCGTTGACAATGTTCAAGACGGCCTTGGCTTTGAGGAAAGGAAGGGCGCATAACTGTCTCCCTGTATATGCGGACGCCTCATTCGTGCTTCGATACATGTGGCGGTGGTGAGAGATTGACCTGAATGTATTAGCGCTGACAGCGTTGTGGCTGACATGCGGCACTATAGCAATAGCTAGGCCGCAGCGTTCATTTGGTGATCAATCTCTCGCGATCAACCATTAACCGCATGCCACCTTCCAGGGTGGCAGGGAGGGCGCGTGCCTATCTAGTGTGCGGAACGCAATCAAAGCAGTGGTTAGGGCGCTCGGCTACTGATCCAGAGTTCCCGGGTTCGAACCCAACCGCGGCGGCTGCGTTTTTATGGCGGCAAAACGATAAGGTGCCCGTGGGCTGTGCGATGTCAGTGCACGTTAAAGATCCCCAGGTGGTCGAAATTATTCCGGAGCCCTCCACTACGGCACCTCTTTCTTCCTTTCTTCTTTCACTCCCTCCTTTATCCCTTCTCTTACGGAGCGGTTCCGGTGTCCAACGATATATGAGACAGATACTGCGCCATTTCCTTTCCCCAAGAACCAATTATTATTATTATTATTATTATTATTATTATTATTATTATTATTATTATTATTATTATTATTATTATTATTATTATTATTATTATTATTATTATTATTATTATTATTATTATTATTATTATTATTATTATTATTATCGGAAGCGCTTGATTTCACATAAAATGAACTGGCTTCAGTAGAAAGTCGGTTGCTAGTGGTTCCCAAGCGGAAAGTGTATGGTTTCGCGAAAAGAAATGAAATACTAACAGCTAAGCTTTGTTACCGTATATAATAAGACCGTAGGTATCAGTCAAATTAAATACGTATAGAACACTGAAAGAATTGAGTCGATGAAGAAAAGGGTATTCATAGTATAAGGGGTTTGTGGCTCAGCTGAATCCGGGTCACTTGAGTCGTCCGACAAAAATGCTGGCCAAGCTTCAATCAGCAAGCGAGCTTCAGACCTTGGGGTCGTCGTCCGTGGCTGCCACGCTACAATAGGAGATTTATGCTTGAGGCATGCAAAGGAAAACAGCCAAGCGTTAGTTATTGCGCTGTGGAACTCTAACTGATTGAATTTGAGCTATAATTTTTAAAACACGCAAAACCTTTCTTCACTCATCATAATCAACATGAACCTGACTACGCCCATTGCAGGGCATAGAACTGTCCCATATCTCTCCACTTAACCCTGTCCTGCTCAGCGTCGGTCATCCTATACCTGCAAACTTCTTAATATCAGCCGCCAACCTAACTTTCTGCCGCCCCCTGCTACGCTTGCCTTCTCATTGTATCCACTCCGTTACTCTCAAGGACCAGCGGTCATCTTGCCTTCGCATTACAGGCTCTGCGCAAGCACACTTTTTCCTTTTGATTTCGACTTGAAAAATGGCTGTGGTTTAGCTATGGTTAAACCTGGAGTGACGCGATAGCTACAGCTGGCCGAGTGGGACTCGCTCAGTCGAATTGCAAAGTCAGCCTTTCGCCGCTGGGTTTCGCTGGGCGTTCTTTCTTCATCTTGTTCCCTGCGCGTGGATTTACTCTCCCCCTCTCCCACTCTCCACTCCTCCGCCACACGGTTTCGCCGGCGCGCCGCGCCGCCGGCAGCTGCCACGGTGGAGGTGGTGGTGGTGTAAAGCCCTTATTGAATAAAAGAGGTGAGACTCTTTAAAGAGCCCGAATATGGGTGGAGTCCTTATTCCGGGACTCCATTGGTCGAAGCCGCCAGCTTAGCCGTCTTGATCAAAGCCTTTTAGGCATGAAGGTCCGAGCTGCCAAGCAGGGCTGCATCGCATTCCTCTCTGCTAGGGTTGGGGTGGGGTTAGAGAGCTGAGTTGCGCTGGCAGGCCAAAACCTTGTGGTAGGTGTCAGCTACCTCGCCACAGTGTTTGCACCTGCCAGTGAACGCGGGATCGAAGTGTTTTAGTACTGCCGGACACAGCATTGTATTCGTGAAGAATCGCAGTTGAACACGTTCGTTTGCTTCCCCAGTCCCTTTGGAGGGGCTGGGTACAGGCGATGCCTATCCTTATAATAGGATGTGATAGCTTTGAAGGAGAGTAAGCAGCCACCTTCAGGTTCCAGGTGATCAGGAGCCAATGGGAACGCCCGGTGAATGAGTGCTCGGGCAGCCACGTTTGCAGCTTCCTTTCCTGCTAGGCGCTGGTGGCCTGGAGTTCAAACTATGAAGCGGGGAGTAGGATCGGTACCACGGCTGCAGTTCCTTAATATCCATTCAGATAGTGCAGTTATCCAGCCAGCCACATAATTGCGACATGCCGAACGCGAGACTGTTATGATATGTTTGGACTTTGAATCAGAAGCAGCTAGGACAATGGCAACCTCTTCAGCTTGTGTTGTGCCTGGGGCTCGAAAGGAGAGCCCATCCACCTGTATTTCTTGACGTATGACCGCGGCCGTGTACCACCCCCCGCGGTTCGGCCCAGCTTCATCTACGTAATAGACACCATGTTTGTTGCCATAGTGGTGCGCCAAGGCTTCCGCCATAGCCTCACGACGACCACTATGATCTTATTCTTCTTAGTGGGGAGGGTTCGAACTCTAACGACGCGTCTCCAGAGTTCGGGCACTCGGACCCGCTCCTGACTGTGAAAATCGTGTTGGATGTGAAGCAGGGCTAGCATGTGCCGACCTGATCTCGTTTGGGCTAGCCTCGTGTATTGGGTTGTGAGATGGGCTTCCTTGAGCTCTGAAAAGTGTTCACCACTCCCAATGCAAGAAGTCTCGCATTGGAGGTGGAGACAGGAAGGCCAAGTGCCCTCTTCATCATCTTGAAGAGTATTTCCTGAACTTTGTCTTCGTCGTGCTTCCGCAAGTGTAGATAAGGGACCGAATAGAGCAATCGGCTTATTGCAAAGGCATGAGCAAGCCGCACGGCATCCCTGCTTCGCAAACCCCGTCTCTTATTGGAGACGCGGCGGACCATAGATCCCACCTGGTCTCCAATTTTGCGGAGTTTGTGCATTGTTGTGTCTACTCTTCTTTGGTTATGGATGAAGAGCCCGAGTATTCGAATCTCTTTAGCCTCGTGTATGGGGCCACTTGTTAAGGAGAGATATATTTGGGTAGTGCCCTTAGGGGATGCTCTAAGGTGCACAAATTCAGACTTGTTGGGTGTGCATTGGAGACCACAGTGCACTGCGTAGCGATGCACTACGGGAGCGGCTGTTTGCAGGCATTCCTTCATGCGCCCTAAGTTTCCCTCTGTGGCCCAGATAGCGATATCATCGGAATACAGGGCATGCCGTATGCCTTCGATACCCTTCAACTGGTAAGGTAGATGGAGCATCACCAAATTAAAGAGTAGGGGGGATAGCACCGCGACTTGTGGTGTCCCCCGCTTACCCATTTGATACGGACCAAATTCTGCCTACTGGATTCTGGTTAGTGCGCCTAGAACGGCCAGAAAGTCTTTGATATAGTTGAAAGTGTTGCGGCCACAGTTGGTCTCATTGAGGTGTGTCAGTATGACGCTGTGTTTGATGTTGCCGAAGGCTCCTTTCAAAACCAAGTCCAGGACGACCTTGTCATTATGTGGGTGTTCGACTGGTTGTATATGTCTCTGTTGAGTTGGATGAGTTTGTCCTGTGCCGACTTATGTGGGCGAAAGCCGAACATAGTGGCTGCAAGTGTGTTTCGTTGTTCCAAGTATTCGTGCAGCCTATCCCGCCCCATGGTCTCCATCAGCTTGCCCACACACGAGGTGAGCGAGATAGGCCTCAAGTTGTCTGTGTTGATTTCCTTTCCCGCCTTGGAGATGAAGGTTACTAGGGCTGTCTTCCAATCAAGGAGGAGCGGGTTCTCGCCCTTTCATATAGAGTTGATGCCTTCAAGAAGGGCCTCAAACGCATGGTCAGAGAGATTGGCCAGCAGCTTAACTGTGACCTTGTCCCGTCTAGGCGCAGTCCCTCTCCTCATCTGAGCTAGGGCTGCCTTCAGATCAAAGAGTCGAAACGGCTGGTCCAACTCAGGATTATTTTTGTCTACATAAAGATACTCCTGACCGCGCGGGTTCTGTTTACAGCAGAGATACTTATCCCTGAGTGTCTCTGCTAGTTGTGTTGTGCTGCCCTTGAAATTATGGAGTGCTCGTTGTAAGTGGCGCTGTGTTTCTCCCTGGGTCTGCGCGGGGTCTATAAGGCTGCGGAAAAGCTTCCAAGTGTTCTTCCGGACAGCTGTCTGGCAGCCGTGTTACTGCGATCTATCCAGTTGTTGTCAGCTAGCTGGGAGGCATACTCAGCTGCTTAGTGAGTGAGACCTAGGATGCGCTTCTTGAGTGTTGTGTTTGTTTCTGTCTTTTTTCAACGTTTGGAGAGACTGCGGCGGGCTTCCCAGAGGTAAAGTAGATGGTTGTCCACTGCCGGGTAGTCCTCCGTGGGCTGTATCTGTGTTTCGTGTTGCTTGAGTGTTGCCGTAAGTGTATGGGCCCACTGCTCATATCCATCTTTATTCAGGCTGGCTGAAGGCAGGGACTTTCTGAAAGCCTGCCATTCTGGAAGTCGAGCTTGTGTGAACGGCCGTTTGAGGGTCCGCGTGGGAATTAGTGTATTAATGATGCAGTGGTCACTGACTAGCGCGTATTCTGTGTTGTTGCATTCCACGTGTTGGATGTGTTTGGAAAGTGTGAGCTCAGGCCACGTGTCTCAAGTCACAGAGTTTCTCATTCGTGTGAAATGCGCTAGGTCGGTCTGGAGGGTGATGCCTAGATTAGAGTTAAGCTTCGCTAGCTTTCTGCCTCGCGCCTCCCCCTTTTTGTAGCCCCATCATTGCCTGGGGGCCCTGAAATCGCCCACAATGAATAATGGGCCTCGAACCGCTATCTTCAGTGCCCGGTTGAAGATATCTGAGAAAGTAATTTGAGCTTGGGCGGACAGCATATGTTCAATATGTGTACAGGGGGGTCATAGAGTCGCAGGGGTAACACGGTGATCATATTGTACGAGTATGTGATCTCTATATCGTGACCTACCTCCTGTGCTGTGTACGACTTATGTACAAGAAGGTGAATGGGTCCCGCTGAAATGTGTTGTAGCCACAAATTTTGGCCGAAGCCCCAGGTTCTTGAAGCGCGACAATGTCGGCATGAAATTCCAATGTTTCAAGGTAAAGGCCAAGGTGTGCTCGTTTCGCGTGGTAGCGAAAGCTTCTACAATTCCGTTGTATTATGCCCAAAGGTTCCTGTTTTTTTTTTACGAGGTGTCCGCTTAGTGCCCTGAGCCATGATGAAGACTAGAGGCTGGCTGGCTCACCCCACCCACTGCGCTGGTGCCCTGTACGGTAGCGATGGGGTTATCCTTATTTTCTTTCTCAATAGCTTCGCGGCAAATTTTGGATGGGCGGCCTACTTCCTTTACGGCTCCTGCCCGACTAAGCAATTTTTGGCTAGCCTGTATCCAGGCTTTAATGTATTGGGTGACTTGCTGAGTAACGCACACAGTCAGTTGTTGAGTAATGGTTTTTACCAGCTGCTGCATTTGTGTGTGGATGATTTGTGTAATAATCGCTGGTAGTTGGGCCATGTGACCGGGTACATTTTGCTCAATATCTGTCATGCGGCTTTCAAGATTGCAATGAGCGGAGCACTTGACAACGGAGCGAGGCTTGAGGACGCAGGCGCCGATTCATCAGCGTCCTCCATTGTTTCCGAGAGAGGTGGCTCTGCCCTAGAGTTTCGTAGTGCGTTTACTTTGGATTCTAATTGCGCGTTGTGGTTTTTGAGAAACGCTAGCCCTTTCCCCGCTTTAGTTCGAGGGGGGAAGTGGAGGGAGAGGAAATAGAGGCGACGACCGCCCAGTTACTTACCTTTGATGTTGGAGTTGGGCAGTTGCCAGGGGGGGGGGGTAATCCCCGGCTTGGAAAGCTGGCGGCTTGGCACCGGTCCCGGAGTTCGCCTTTTTAGAAGCGGGAGGTGGTTGTTTCCTTCTTCCTAGTTGCCCGAGCCGCCGCGGTGGCTCAGTGGTTATGGCACTCGGCCACTGACCCGAAAGACGCGGGTTCGATCCCGGCCGCGGTGGTCGAATTTCGATGGAGGCGAAATTCTAGAGGCTCGTGTACTGTGCGATATCAGCGCACGTTAAAGAACCCCAGGTTGTCGAAATTTCCGGAGCCCTCCACTACGACGCCCCTCATAGCCTGAGTTGCTTTGGGACGTTTAACCCCAATAAACGAAACCAAACCTTGTTGCCCGGTAGCTTGGCCGCACCTGCCCATCTTGTTCCGACAGGACTTGCTCGACTTGCTTGGTTGCTCCCTTGGTGCTGCTGGGATAGCGGTCTCGATCGTTGGAGACGTCGAAATTTGCCCTGGCA
Source organism: Amblyomma americanum (assembly GCA_030143305.2). NCBI lineage: Eukaryota > Metazoa > Arthropoda > Arachnida > Ixodida > Ixodidae > Amblyomma > Amblyomma americanum. The sequence continues at coordinate 185,338 of JARKHS020032308.1, read as the reverse complement.
CTCCGCGGAGCGAGTCAAGTGGGCTTGCCTGCAGACCATGCAACATGGGGTACAGTAGTGTTCGTTTAGACTCTGCTCCGAGGCGCCTACATGCTTCCCGCAAAATCCCGATCTTCCTATGTCCGGGTAAGGCAGTTGTTGACCCGGTGGCCGATGATTCCGCAGCGGAAGCATGCAGGCATCGTCCGTTTGTATTCTTGCACAAGCGTGCATTCACAATTGTAGGGCACGTAGCGAGGCACCTTGCGGCCCACAAAGGTGAGCACCGCTAGATTTGATTTTCCCAGTTTTTGCACAAAGGTTATCTCACCTTCGCGCCACTTCACCTTGTTCTTGAGGGTAGCCGTCGTCTCATCAGCCCGCACCCCGATCACACCTCGGCACACCTCACCATTAGTTTCACGTGGACCCGAAATGGATGGGAGTCCGCTCCGGTCTTGAAGTCAAAAGTCTTTAGTCAGCTTATTGGCTGCTTCGATGCGCTGGGTCCCTCAAATGACGAGGTTCTGGGTCCAGACTGGCCATATGCTGAGCGTGGCGCCAGCGTCTCCTCCCACGTACTGGGCAACAGCCGCTCCCAACTCGCCGTGCGGAAAATTGCCTTGAGGTTCTTGGTTTGCCTGGGCTTGAGGACCACGATTATATATTCTGAGCTCATTTTCGGCGTCACTTCTGGCCGCCATAGAGAAGTCTTGTTATACAGCGGCAGCGCAGCGCGATCGCTGCCGGATGATAAGAGGCGGCCAGGGAGCCCAGCTGCCTGCGTTGGCTTGAGCGACGCCATCGAGGCACCGTCCTTGGATGTCTTGGGACACTGGGTCCGCTTATGCACGGACACCAGCGTAAAGAGTCCTTCATCTTCGATGGGTGGAGAGTTGTCTTCAGGTTGTCGAATGTTGATTTGAGCCCATGCCATTGCAGTGGAATCGTAGCCGCGTTTAGTAGTGGTCGCCATAATGCGGTAGCTTAGGGACAGTTCCCGCGCCGACGGAAACGAGGCTAACCTTCGTCAGGTTTAGTGTTCCGCGGTGTGGCGATGATAGAAAATTGCCATTAAACAGCTAGTTTTGGGCGTACCTGCTCCGGACCAGTACCAGCAGGTTCTTTTGGATGTTGGGAAGGTGATAGTAACGGTTTCGGCGGGGCACATGGAAAGTTACGCGGTTCCCGGGGAAAATTACAGGAGCCGATACGCCACACACCTGGTCGCTCCACGGGCTCGCAGCGCCCCCCCCCTCCCCCCCCCCCCCCCCGCCACAGTGCCCACGGCGCCGGCACGCTGAAGGCTTGAAATGCTGGCGCAATGTAGGCGCACGGCGCGCACACCAGCTGCGTGCTCTGACGTAACACCGCGCATGCACACAACTGACGAGACCGCCACGCTTAAGGCTCGAAATGCCGGCATAGTATAGGCGCGCGGCGTTCTCACCACCTGCGTGCTCTAACGTCACTCCGCACATGCGCACAACTGACGAGGCGGGTGGCGTCTGCTCCACCGTTGGCGCACCGGCCCACCGGCAAGGCGCGCGGCGCGCACATCAGCTGCGGGCTATGAAGTCACTCCGCGCATGCGCACAGCTGGCGGAGCGGTGGCTCCACGGCTCAGCGCGCGGCCACGCTGACCTCGCGATGTGGCTGGCGTAGTGTATATATCATTACCCGTGTATGTCTCTGACCCCCCGGCCTTCTTCCGGTCTCTTAACGTCCCACTCATTATTTTTCTTTCCATAACTCGCTGCGTTGTCCTAATTTTAACCATAGTCGGGTACAACTTTAGAAAACAGGAGAGGCCCCGCCCACATGTCCGAAGCACAGCAGCCAATTGCCTCCGCGACTAAAGAAATAGTCCCGCTCAAAAAATTGTGACTGCTTCGAAAACGCTCATTTCTGAGGTATAATTATGATTTGTGTATCTTGATGACTGGTTTGGTAAAACTATCATGATGGAAATGCTACAGCACATGCCGGATAGCGAGAGCAAAATAACTCCTTGCCTTCTACAACGCTGTGCGTCGTCTGCTACGGGTCAAGATCGACGGCACCGAGCTACACTCGAACAACGAACGCCCTGCTAGACGCTCGGCTATCTTATCATACTGCTGCCAACGATTGATCGTTTGCGCGCTCAGCCGGCAGCAACGAATCTTTCCGTTGGAGGTTCCTTTCGCAAATCTTATCGTTTGAGGAACTCGTGGGTTGGTTTCATCCACGCACGCTTTTCTCATTTATCCTGATAATGGTTTTGCTCCATTACTTCGCCACGTCCGACGAGAAACGCCGGGGCACACACCCGCCGCTCACAGCAGGTACCAGACTTTGGCAAACTCTCCTCGTCGTAACTTCACTTAGGAGCAAAACAAAAAACCATAGAACAAACACACACGATGTTTGCAGCAGTGTGTCGCCGCGGGATCGTGTTTCCAGACGAATCTCAGCGCTGCGTCACCGATGTTCGCTGTAATCTTTTCGTCGGATCACGGCTCAGAACAAACGCACGCGGCACAAATTGTGCATCGTAAGCTCGCAATAATATTTCCGGCATGACAGACGCCCACAAACAATTCGAATTCACTCTGACGAAGGGAGACGCACACAGCTGACGCGGCCCGGCCCAGTTCGAAGCGAGGGCGGCCATGTTAGGCATGTTCTCCGTCGGCGGGGTCACCGGTCGTCCGGCTCATGACGTCACCTGAAGTGCGCGCCTATTGGCGGATGCTCGTGTGCATCCGTCTTTGAGGGGCAAATGCCGCTGCCTTCTAAAGTTGTACCCGACTATAGAGCCCTTTTAGTTAGTCTCCGCATTTCTGCCCCACTAGTGACAAATAGTAACATGCAGCTGTTAAGTACTTTTTTCTTGAGGGACACTGCCACCGCAGCGGCTGCCTAGAGGTTGAGCATTCGCCTCTCATGCGGGAAGTTCGGGGTTCGATCCCCAGTGCCGCCGGGGGCCCACCGGTCATATAATGGGTACAAGCTTTCCCCTGCTTGGTGAATGCGCGGTTGTCCGGACCCGTAGAGTATCAGTTATGGGTCCAAGTTGGACTTATTTTTGGAAAGGTGTCGGAGAGTTCGAAGGATGCTTCACTCCCGCCACCGGTTGGCCCGGTACTGCACTGCCTCCGGGATCGGCCTTGTCTTTAGCGCGTCTTTACTGTCCTGTCTTTCTATCCCATCTTTCAACTCTCCTTCTATCTGCACGTGGTAGCGATTGTGGCTCGGCTTGAGCCAGTGAGCAGGCCTGTGCACTTTCCTTTCTTTCTTCCTGGCAGTAACACACAGACAGACTCGCGTCTTTACTATCCTGTCTTTCCATCCCCTCTTTCAACTCTCCTTCTATCTGCACGTGGTAGCGATTGTGGCTCGGCTTGAGCCAGTGAGCAGGCCTGTGCACTTTCCTTTCTTTCTTCCTGGCAGTAACAGAAAGACAGACAGACTGCTTGGTGCTCGGCTTCTTTAGGGTGAAATGCTTGCAAAATGGGGCTTTGACGTCACCTTGAGTAGAAGAAAGACATTGTGCCATGGTGCTCTTTGGCCACAGATGCCCATGCGCCATAAAAAAAAAAATCTTCATCAGCATCATCTTGTGGGACACTGGTAAGCATCCATACATAATTTGACAAAACCTGCTGAATGCGCTCCAGCGCATTCTCATTTTTCTAGTTACTTCGCTCTCGTGATTCGGATCATCTGCGGCTAGCTATCCTAAGTAGACCTATTCCCTTACCGTTTCGAACACATCGCTACCAATTATAAACTGCTGTTCTCTTCCGTGACTGCTGAATATTACCTTAGTTTTCTGCATACTAATAGTCAGACCTACAGTGCTGCTCTGACTAACTGATCTTGTTTTTTATGGAACGCAACTTCGCCATGTCATACGCAGATGAGGAATTTAGCTTTTCGCACAAATCATGGAAGCGAATAAACAAGCTACAAATGGCGCTCGGTGAGATAGGCGCAAGCTGGGAGCCGAGCCTTCGAGACAGTACACCGCGGCTGCTTTTTCTAAACTTGATTAAATCGTCCTGCGTCGCGCAATCTCTGAGGCAATCTATGAGGATTACAAAGGCCGCCACACAAGTGGGCTAAAACACGGAACTGGCCTCTTTTTCAGCGGAAACCCAGCTGTGCGGAACGCTATGCGGCATTCGAGCGACGCTGTTTTCGATAAAGCCCTCGTAAGGAACTGGGGAGTTTCCTCACTGCAATTACTCGAAAGCTGTTCCAAGACATGACAAAATATTCGAATTCCATTTAACTATCTTCAGCCATCCCTATGTCATTCTTCCAGAGAACTGATTGGGGGTTTGTTCGACTCAATCTCCTAATTATTTGGTTGCGCATCAGGAAGAGATCTTTGAGGCGCGCAATCAATAGCGCGTCTGGTTTATGCCTTTCATTACATGACCTGTTTTGTCGAAAGAAAGGGGCATTTATTCCATTTATCCGCCAGTCTTTATTTTTCTCTTTTATTCCATTAGGAAGCCTTTCTACCCTGCGCTACACTATTAACTAATAAAGCGTGCTACGAATGCTTTTCTTTGGAGTAGGAGCTTGTTTCATATTTGACTCCTTTTTCCGGAATCGCTCCATTCGTTCTAAGCCAGAGTGCAGTCACAGCCTGTTTACAAGTCGCCATACGCGTTCAGTTGAGCTTAAAAAATAAATGATGAATCAGGGAACCGAACCGCGCAATTTTCCGGCAAACATATTGCAAATACAATAGAATTTTTAAGCGGCAGCCAAAACTGAGCCTGCGCAGTGTTTCTAAAAGTGTTTAGGCTAACCAGCTCTCTCAACACTGACACCCGTTTAGGTGTCTTGCTCTGTGTGCTGTACACTGAATTTTAACTAGCCACACTTTCCATTAATTACTCCATCGCGGAGCAGGCATCCACATCAGCGTGCCTTATAGCACTTCCCGTTTTCGATACACTGTGGAGGCAGAGCCACATAAAAATGTCTGGTGGTACACCGCTTTCACTGGCAATAAATACGGCCCATATCCAATATGGCGGAATTTCCAGCTCTCTTTTTAAACGACGCCACAAGATTTCTCAGAGAAATACTACTTCCGAGCCGTCAAGAATGATGTTGTTTATCGTTTCCTTTTGCCGGCATATCACGCAGTGGACCTAAAATGGAGCAAATAAGCCTTTTTCTCTCAATCATGGTTTTTTAGAGAGCGCACTGCTACGTAATAAAAAAAAAACTTTACGCTGACAATCGTAGCAGCATACTTTGACCTCTGTTTAGTAATTTTTTACCTTCCCATCCACAATATAAAGAAGTATAAACCGCGAGAGGCAACAAACATACACTATGTCTTTTAAGAGCGTATTGAGTCACAGCCCTGAGGTATTTACAGGAGAACATCACTTTGAATATATAAAACAACATGACGTTTGAGTCATGTTGCGATTTTCTAATCACCAGTTTTGTAAAGCTTTAATTCATTTTCAAATCAGGCCCGCCTGGCGTGACGTAGCCGCCCCTTCCGCCAGTCACGAATTTTGGCTCACGCCGCCGATGACGACAATGGTAGCCTTACGCTGGGGCGTAATATTACGCTGTGCATGTCACATTGTTTATAGGACTTCCTGCTTGCAAGACAGGGGAAATAAAACTCGAGCTCTGCAGTGTATTCTAAATGCAGTGTGAAGTCACAGCGCCAATTAGTACAAATATGAGTGCTCTGTCTCGTCCCGCCCTTTGCTTTCGGCCTGGTGCCATTGCGCTGTTTCACTAAGTACATTTGGCCAACTCGCTCACCAGTTAAACTTGCGCTACAAATGATACTGCATATTCTCTCGCATAGCCCCCAGAGATTCTGAATCATAGCTTGATGTACCGATCAGCGTCGCTGCTGTATGTTGAATACATATGCGTGTCGATGCACTGGAAACCTTCATTAAAATTCGCGTGACAAAAGTTCACAGCCTGTCTCAGAAAAAACAAAATGCTCGTGCCTTGCATGACAGCATAATTTATTTCTTGCAAAATGCTAACCGAATGCGCAGACGTGCTGTGCATTCCCCAGTGCTGTCCTTATCCCGCAGCAAATTCCTCGTCGCACGGTTGCTCTCTTGGCATTATAAGTACAAAATAAAGCGGTCGCATACCAAGGAGCGCGCCTGCATTCATCGTCTTGGAAGCGCGTCCATCTGCCAGTGGAAGGTACTGACTTTTATCGACGGCGCAGTCGCTGACTTGATTTCAACTGTTCCTTTAATAAACTAAGTAGAATGGAGCCGACTTGATAAAGAATATAGCGCCAATATTCAAACACAGGAAGAGTGCGGAACGGCTTAGAAAACAAGCAGTAAATAATGACTTTCTCGCTTAAATGAAGGGGAAATAGACTTTACGATGACATGTAATGCGGAGAGGATATAACCGATGATCCTATAGCGCAAGGACGCGAAGTAAGGTCCATATAATCTAAGAAAAAAAAAAAGCGTTCCCGCACAACATGAGGCGTTGAAAAACTAAGCTTTCTGATACTAGATTTCCTCGACAAATATCCTCAAGTAGCTCAATCACTGTTTAGTGTGATCCCGACAGAGCGACTAAGACGACTGCTCAAGGACATCTTCCTAAATGAAAACTAAAAAGCAAGTGCTGTGCTCATTTACTTGTTTTCTGTTTGCAGCCCTAGTTTTTACCTGAAATCTTAAAGTTTTAAACATGCTCACTCAGGTGACTGCTGATTCATGTGTTATGTAACTTATAACCAACCTATTATTTGAAATAGTCGGCAATCATGTGTAAGTTATGTCCTAATTAACCATGTTGTTTTATTGTGCTTCATTTACTGTATTTTTCTCTTCAATTACTTGGTTGTGTGTCTGCAGCAGCCAACGGGGCGCGGCCGCGTCAGGCATGCCTGTTGCCTTTTGTTGCGTTCCCCGAGGCATTTGTGGAACGGAGCGTTTTTATTAAGCACAGAAATAAATTAATTTCAAGCGAAAGTAAATGAAGTAGGTATATGGATATATTTCAGTGGGCCATTGAGATTCGGTTATTTTTGGGTAGGTAATTGGGGAGTTACGATGCGAGGGCTAGTTTAAGGCAAATTAGACAAGCCTACCTACTCAATTTGACGAAGGGTGCCTTATAATGACGGTGGTTATTCGCGCTGGTCGGATTGGGAAAAGCTAAAAAAAAGAGATGCGCACACAAAGTGATGATCAGGAGTGCTTTCGAAAAGTACGGAAGAGAACTTTAAGGATTTATACGTGTACTGAAGGCACTGATTTTATGTTTAGAAAGTTTAATCCTGTTTTCCATTTTAATGAGTCAGTGCGAGCTACAAAGCGCAGTATTGAAGAGGTGCCTAAAGATGTATTATCACCGCTTGCAGTTATATAGCGACGACATGCATCTCGATGGTGCTGTTTTTGACAAAATGAAACGACTGTTCGTGCCAAAGCCAACGTATTTCCTTTCAGACAAGCCATAGAGTTTATCTCTAACTACATTCATGTGGCCATCTCTTGCTTTCATATTCTCCAGAATACATGCCCTGCGGGTAATTTTTTTCGCGTTAGTTCCTAAAGTGAAGGTTTCCGCCCTCCGTGTGCCTGTCCGCGATAAGGGGATTGTATCGCACGTGGTGGCACCGCACGTGACAACGCATCGGTCGTCCGCGATAACTTGACCACGGTTTCCCGCATTGAGTTGGCCAAAAATAGAGGCGAGAAAGCTAACGTCGCCCACATACTATAGCTGTCCTCTATTCCTGTCCCCTCACCTCTTTCATTTCATTTCTCCATTCTGCCTGCTGTCCTTTATTTCCGCTGCCCCAGCTCAGGTGCTTCAGTATCGATGGCAGATGCCGGGGCTAGCAAAAATCTTTTCCTTTCTTTTTAATATTATTTTTAATAAAACCACTACCACCACCACCACATACTATAGGTTGAAGGTGGGACGACCTCGCCAGCCGGTCCAACACAGGCACATAGCGAGAGAGTGCTATGTGTTAGAGTGTGCACATAGCAACATAGAAGCCGAGCCCGTTGCGGATGCTCGCGATTACGGGAAGCAGCCAGGCCGCCGTATTAGCTGTAGTGCGGCGCGCTGTCTGGAAGGCAGCCCTTTAGTTGGCGCCTCGAACGACATTCGATCCGTTCGCAGTGGCTTTCTGTCGTGGCATCTTGAGTGTCCCGTTAAAAAAAAAATTGAACAATGATTCGCGAATGCGAAATCAAATGAAGAGCGTTAGCTAAGTTGTTTTGGCCCATGCTTTCGACAAATTTGGATACCAACGTGTACATCACGAAGCAACGATTCGTTTGGTACCACCCGCATCCCTCTGCATCTACTGGTTCGCCCGCCACCACCCTCCGAAGGTCGCCCCCAATTACGGTTTCGAGGGCCAAAGGTCCTCGATAAGAATCCCTCACACGCACTACGCTTCAACTCGACTAACAACTTTATGCCCTAAATGTCCCAATTCGTTTGCCACCACTTCGACCCCTCTGCGCAAAATGGGTGCGCCGCAATTTTGTCATCAATGGGGACCCCCAAGTGGCACCACTCTTTGCACCCGCTCAGATGAAACATATATAGCGGAACGACAGCAAAAGAGATCAACCGTCCGCCGTGCCGGCTAGATGACTACGCGCATGGGGTCACATTTCGCGGTCATGAGATTTACAGCCGCCATCTTGAAATCTCGGACGGACAGAAAACATTCGAACCAGGGGCCCCCGTACCGAATTGCAGAGGGCGCGGTGCAAATCGTAACTGCCGCGACATGAGGAGTAGGGTGATCGCGACAGAGAAGCTGCGGTTGTCAATCGAACGTTCGCGTTTTAAATGCTCCTGGTCACTACGGAAACGCATGGCCGTCACTTTCGCACATTTTGCCAGTAGAAGAATCCCCGCCGCGGTGGCTCAGTGGTTAGGGCGCTCGGCTACTGATCCGGAGTTCCCGGGTTCGAACCCGACCGCGGCGGCTGCGTTTTTATGGAGGAAAAACGCTAAGGCGCCCGTGTGCTGTGCGATGTCAGTGCACGTTAACGATTCCCAGGTGGTCGAGATTATTCCGGAGCCCTCCACTACGGCACCCGTTTCTTCCTTTCTTCTTTCACTCCCTCCTTTATTCCTTCCCTTACGGCGCGGTTCAGCTGTCAACGATATACGAGACAGATACTGCGCCATTTCCTTTCCCCAAAACCAATTATTATTATTATTAGAATCTTGCGCTTATCGATACACGCGTTTTTGCAACGCAATTTTCATAGTCCTTCCAGGCATTCACCTATGCCACAAACCGTCGGCTCTATTTATTTTTTCAGCGCCCTCTTTTTCTTACATATGTCACGAGCTTGTATTCTCACTGAAGCATTTAGTGGATGCATATATCCAACAAATGTCTTGTGGCTTACCAGCAAGAAAACTGCGCAGTACGAGCGCTCTATCAAGTTGCAATGTTGTAGGCTGTGACAAACTCGCGTGTTAAGTGTAAAATATCAGGGGAGACAATTCGGGACCTTTTGAATGGCAAGCTCTGAGACTTTTAAGATATGTTTTTGTGCACTCTTGCAAAAATATTTTCTTTCAGCGTAGTATAGTTATAGCGGCCAGCGCGACTATGTTACGACTCTGTTTCCTCAGTACTAATCTTGAGCACTTTTACCGATTGCTAAACGTTAGTGCAATTATCAGTCAACTGTTTGGCCCTCTTTCTTCTACTTATAGTGGAAAATATCGGGGAAGACATGGGCCATATTCCCATGTGGTGGGCAGGTTGCTAAACCACAGGTATGGTTGAATTTATGAGCACAAATTAACAGGAATTATTCCCCGTTTTCTCGCCTCTGCGAGTATACCTTTTTTTCACTGCTTGAAATAATAAAAAGTGTATTGAACTCAAGTAGAAAGCACTTACTGGGGCACCATGAGGTACGAGTAGGAAATACGGGCATTGAGTACCCACACACTGTGGAATCCTGAATATGATACTAGACTCCACGCAGTTAGCATAAACTTACAATGGCAGATGTCGCTGCAAAGCCGCCCTGATCAAGAAGCATGAGGACGAAGTTGACTGCTTGCATCTAAAACCTAGGTGCCTCTCGCAGAGCTTGTCTGCGTGTAACAGGCACTTATGAAGGTTAAGAACTTGAAATTTTGCGATTGGCTAATGTACACTAATCGCGAGGTGGTCTACAGTAAATGCGCTGAAGAAATTGCTTAGTTTTCTCTCTTAACAATTTCTACGCAGAATTTTTAGGTTCTTTCTTCCTTTAGAAAAAAAAGTGCAAAATCCGGGGCGGATGTCGACGAAAACGAGGGTTTGTAATAAGACGCAACATAGAATATAGGCTTTTGTTTCTAATGCTGGGACTCTCATCAGCCGCACCCAGCATCACCTCTTTAAAGTTTGCAAGCATGCCTACGTCTGTTTCAAACTCTGTCTGCATAGATATCGCTTTCCATGCAGTTCGTATAATATGTGGCGAGAAGCACAAAGAATTAATTTCAAAAGCGCTGAAGGGCAGGGTACAACAGCTTAAAGTGAGTAAGCATATAGAGTAGAGTATAGAGCAGAAGTACATAGAGTTATATAAATAGAGGAAGCGTAAGCATGGATCAGGTAAATACACATGCCCAACAAACCTAGCACGCATGCTGCGATACACTATGCGGCAGTGCAAAAAGGACTGCGCATGGACGCGGACGTGCTCGAGTATCACAACTTCCAGAGTGGATCGCGGCTGCGGTAGCCAAGCGCAAATATGTGCCGTTAGGAAAAGTCTATTTTAGCATATAACATTAGGGAAACAGCTGCACAAAATCTTAAAGATTCATAACCTAGAATACTGCGCAGATGACAGCAGAAACACGACGGTACAGTACATAAGCACAACGCACAAAAAAAAAACGTTATGCACAGCAACTGGTGGTTGAGTCAGTCTGTTGGCGGGAGCCTGGCAGAGACGCTAGTTTGACTTTTTCCTAAAGCACACTTTCGCGTAAAGCACACAAAAGTCCGAGAAATCAGGTGGAATTTGTAGTCACTGCGTTCACGAAACTGAAAAGCAAAACCAGTGGAGGTACTGGCGCCATCAAGCAGGTGCGCTTTAAATGGGGAATCAATTTTCATATTAAACTGGGCCGCTAAATTTGCGATTGGGGTGAAAACAACATCTTTATCCTTGAGCTTGTTCTGTTTAAGCTGTTGTAGCCTTCCTTCTAGCGCTTTTCTCTCTTCAGCATTGCATTTAATTTTCCTTGTACTTCTCGCTACATATTCTATTCAGCGCATGAAAACCTACTTGAACTGTCGAAAATACCATAGATGCCCTTGCGTCATAAAAATGCATATCACCAGCTATGTTGCGTCTCTTTAGAAACCGTCGATTTCGGCGACACCTGATGCCGAGAGCTGACACAGAATCTAGAATACTCTGGAATGCTCTGGGAACTAGAAGATGAGGCTACAAAGTCTGCGTACGCTGCCGTAGCCTATGCGCGGTAAGCTCTTCGAGATATACGAGGTGTTCCAGGGAAGACTTTCAGAAATTAGAAAATAGGCTTTTTGGGGTAAAAATATGGTTTTTTCGGCACAGTATTACAAATGTTAACCCACTGAAAAGACGGTGAATGGTCTTAAGTAGTAAGCTGGCTAACTAATTTCTGATCATTAACTCTTTAACTATCACTGGTAGGCAACTGGTTGCAATTAGATATTTGTAGCCGGTCGTTTGTAACAGCCGTGTCAGTTTTGAGAATCTCGAAAGCGCAATTATCCTCGGCGTTGTGCCTCGGCAAAATTAGGCTACATCGTGCTAAATTACATGCGCTTTCGAAAAACATGCGCGCAAAGCAAACTTTTCAGTGCACGTAACTTGTCGAAAAAGCCAAATTTTGTCAAGTCACAGCTCCAAGGGTAATTGCGTTTTCTAAATGCTAAAAACTGATACAGCTTTTAGAAACGACCGGCTAAAGATATCTAATCGCAACTAGGCGCCTAACTTTAACAGTTAAAATTGAACTATTAAAGTAGTTAACCATCTCACTACTTGAAAGATTTACCGGTTTTCTGGCGTCCGCCAGCATTAGAATTAATTGAAATCATCCCAGTAACACCCGGTGTAGCGAACCTATTGGAGAGCTATGCAACCGGGCATATCACTTCAGAGGGAACTCGTCGGCGCTACTAGGGTTTTCGGCCCGCCAACTAGGCATTGTAGCGCCCTCCTTTGGCTGCGCCTAGAGCACGGCGAACGTGGGGCCGAATGGTGAACGTACCCAACAATTCTGAACAAAAATAATTTTGAGCCGGAAACCATTTATAGCCGGATTTTTTCATATAATACAAGATTTTACTATATTAATCCATATATCCGCAAATTACACGGCCGCAGACGCATTTTTTCATCTATTAACAGCTTTGCTATCGACAAAAGCGTTCCCTGATTTTTGTGGCAGTCTTAATTGTTCGGTGATGTCGATGGAAACACTTTAAAAGGAAGATTTTGCTACATATCAGAAGAATAGACCACTACCTTTATTACGTAAATAATAGTGTTCCAATTTTACATTTTTCAAAATTTTTCACCGCGAATGTTGGACATGAAATTCAAACGGCGCCTGTCTATGACATGTGAAGCCACGGTGATGGTGGTTTGGCGGCGTAGGTGGTGAAAAACTTTTTTGCGTGGTGTGGTAGGCGAGAGCCTCACTAGAGGGTCTATATACTACATGGTATCCTTAGTCCAAGACGCCATGGAACGAGACCGCCGCCCGTGCCCTCGCAACCAAGGCCTTTTGAGCTTGTAGGTCGGAGCGGCCAGGCAGAGTCGCCTCCCTGTCCTCCTTAGTAGGGTTGGGGTAGGAGGGGGGAAGCTAAGGCTCGCAGTTCTGTTCTGGCCTAGAACCGAGACAGCCGACTCCGATCTAGGTCCCAACAGAATTGCCACCCCTCACTTTAGTTTCGAGAACAAGTATAGGCGGGAACTCTACAGGGCCCTTAATTCCTTTGGTTGTGCCTAGAGCATGGACAACGCGCGCCCGCACGAGGAAGCAAATAAAGAAGGAGCCTAGCTCTGGCATGAGAAGCCAAAAAAATTCAAAAGTTTCCCGGTACTTAAAAAAGCAAGGGGAAGGGTTGGTCTTAGATAATATTCGACCAATTTCTTTGACATCGAATCTGGTGAAACTGGTTGAACGCGTGCTTTATCGACGAATGATGCCCATAATTACTGAAAAAGGGGCTGCTAAACCCCTGTCAGATTGGTTCTAAGCCTGGGTGCTCCATATGGTGTGCGCATACAGACCTTGAAAGCCTTGTCTGGCTAGCTCGCCGACTTCATCAATCTGCTGCGCTTGTAACTCTTGATATCTCGAAAGCTTATGACAGTGTAGAACATGGGCCTCTGATGTACAGGCTACAAGTCCTGGGCTCGCCAAGTTATTTTATGGCATGAGTGTTGGCTTTCCTGCCTGACAGGGAATTTTATTGTTGTCTACGCGGGGTTCCTACAAGAAAATTTCCTCAATCTAGAGGTGTGCCTCGAGGTGCAGTTTTCTCCCCTGTACTTTTCAACCTCTTACTCAGTTCTATTCCGACCACTCCTGACGTGACTACATACGTGTATGCAGACGATATAGCTTTCTTTGCTGCTGCGATTGACACATTCTGTTTACTTGTTGTTACGGTCGTATTTAAATACACTTGAGTGATGGTTATCTGAAATCCACCTATGTCTTAATGTAAACAAGGGTGCGTTGTGAGGTTTTCCGAATTTTCATCGAGTAAACATTTCACTGGCTTATCTTCATCGCGTGATTCCACCGGGACGTTCTCTAAAGCATCCCGGGGTAACATAAGACATCTCTGTTTCTCTTGGCGGACACATATAGATCAGGTTGCTGCGAAACGGCTTCGGGTGGTCCGTCATCTGCGTAGGCTTAGTAATACACGCTGCGGTATGCACAGACACGCTCTTCTGATGATTTACAAAATGTATATCCGCCCTATCTTAGAATATGGCTGCGTTCTGTTTTCTGGAGCGGCTGCATACAAACTGCGCCCACTTCTGCTCTTAGAGCGTGAAGCACTGCGCCTCTGTTAGGGTCTCCCTTGATACGTGGCCAACAATGCTTTGTATCTGGAAGCGCGGTTGCCGCCTCTTACTGCATCGTTTCGCCTCGTGACGGTACAGACGTTTTTAAAATTTTGCGACTCGGAGCAGCATGCATGCCAGTTGATCTTCCTAGGGCAGCGAGCGGAGTTCTTACTTGTCGGATGGTGTCGGCTTCAAACTCCCCAAATCTGTTTCGTTGAATACTTGCTGGGCCCACTAAATGTGCGAATACCCAAAATTGTCCCGGTGCGGTCCATCCCCTCAATTGTGGACATCATCTACGATATTTATCCTCTTTCTGCATCAGAAAGAAACAAAAAATTCGAATCAAATCAAATAAAATGCCAAATTACTGCCTTTCTCATTGTTAAATAATATGTTGAAAGACTACTTGTTGACGTTCTGCTCACATGTTGCAATTGCGACTGATTTATTTATTTATTTACTTATATTTATACAAAATACCCTTAAGTGCCCTCAGTTCGAGGGTATTAAATGAGGGGGTACAGGTATGTATTCAAAAGTAAACAAATAAACCACAATTTTCCGAAACTACAGCAAAACAGATAAAAGCATAGGAGTTTTTGAAAGAAAAATACAAAACACAGTATTAAACATTGAAGCGTAAAGAAGAAAAACCAAAACATGAACATAGCAGCAGACAGTAACGTAATACAACTTATACAATGTGCCACAAACAACGGCATGAAAATAAAACGAGAATCATCAATAACAGAACTACAAGACAGAAACTGAATTCACTAGTAAGTTAACAATGTACCCAAAAAATTTAAGCAGAGATAGTGGCAGCCAATAGATTATAAAATTTGTCCGCATCAGTGACGGTAGCAATATGTTAAGACAGAGCGTTCCAGTCAGTTATAGCACGTGGTATGAATGAATGTGCATAGTTAGATGTACCACATGACAAGCGCTTAACTTTAAACGGATGGTCGCGGCGGTCAAAAATGGAAGAAGGCAAAGAAAAAAGTCATTATGAAGCGTTGAGTGATTATACAGTTTATGAAAAAGTGATAAACGTGCAACTTTACTACGGAGACTTAGATTCTGAAGATCAGCGCGTTTTTTCAAGGCTGTGATACTGGTGTGACGCGAATAATCAGAGAAGATAAAACGAACTGCGCGATTCTGCAATGATTCCATGTTATTTATTAAGCATGCTTGATGAGGGTCCCAAATAGTTGAAGCATATTCAATTTTAGGTCGAATAAGAGTGGTGCAAGCACGTAATCGGAGGTGGGAGGGAGCATGCTTTAAGTTATGTTTTAAGAGACCTAAAGACTTATTAGCGGATGCAAGAATAAGGTTAATATGGTGGTTCCATAGGTCTGGAAGAACGTGAAGGCCGAGGTATTTATACGTGGTCACCAACTCAACCGGAGTGTTATTAAAGAATATGCTGTTTTAAATCTAGACATTCGGTTAGTACAAGACATAAATTTTGATTTAGAAAGGTAAAGTTGCATGAACAAAGTAGAGCACCATGTTACTTGTCGAGGTCGGATTGAAGGGCTAGGCGTTTTTCGTTAGTATAAATTTTGCGATAAATCACACAATTGTCAGCGAAAAGTGTGATTCGGGAAGAAACTCAGTTAGGTAAATTATTAGTAAATATCAATAAAAGCAGGGGCCAAGCAAGCTTCTTTGTGGAACGCCGGAATTAACATGGCCTCGGTGTGTGAAGAAAAGCAGTGCTGGTGGTAACGCATTACAAGTAACGGCGTTACTGGTAACGGGTTACTTTTTTCGGTAGCATAGTAACGTACTGGTTACCATTTCGGAACTGTAACGGGCAATGTATTTCATGTTAATATTTTTCGGTAACGTGAGGTGTCACGTTACTAGTTATTTTTTATTCCAATTGTCCATCCGCCCCCTTTTTCTTTTTGAGAAAAAAAGCGCAGAGCACCTAAAGTGTTGTTTCAAATAAACAAAACGTACAGGTGCTCTCGACGACCTTTATAGCGGCTCGCATGCATGCCAGAAAACACCTGCCCTTGACGGCGCACCCAACTAAAGGAAAAAGACAGAATATCCATAAAGCACGAAAATCGTGCACGAACACGCATTCACACGCTTGCCTTCATCTACCTCCCCTTCCCAAACCACTCACAGACACAACTCTCTAAAGAGTGGAAGCATGCGTACCATTTTGCAGAATTACTGTAAATTTGTTGAGAAGCTCAACAATGATTTATTTATGAATTTAAAATTAATGATGAAGTGTCATTTCGTGTTTATAATGTCACATTCAGAAAAAGGCTTCACCATGTGCCATAGAGTTATAAGCAGGATACAACTTAAAAAAAAACAGCAGTCCGTTACACTGTAAGAGTGCGGTCTAGAAGAGTGCGGTGAGGGGCTCAATCCTGACCACTTATGCGGGGCGTACATGCCTAGGTCAAAAAAGGCACTCCTGCCCTTCAACTCGTCCAATTCGAAGCTGGCCAAGAGGGGTATTTCGTCAACTTGCCTCAGGGCTTCGTTAACCAAGTCCTGCCCTCATAAGGTTAAGGCTGGCTTTGATGTACAGGTGGATCGCCTTCGGTCTGCCGGTTTTCCGCTGGCCCTCCTTCGGGGTGTGGCCGAGTCCCTGTTGAAGTCCTTCCGCCCAAACTCAAAGCCTCGTGGGGCGGATGCCCAGGAGAGGCGGAAGTATGAAGTAATTCCCTATGTTCACAGGGTCTCGCACGGCCTGAAGAGGGTCGCCGGTAAATTCGGCGTAGAGGTCCTTTTTTCGGCACTTTGCAAGCTGTCGCGTTTGTGCAATTTAGTTAGACCAGATAGGCAAAAGAAGATTGAGTGTAGCACCAACCACAGGAACAAGGTTGCGCACTGTAGATCGAATGTAATCTATCAGATTCCGCTGAGCTGTGGCAAGGTGTACGTAGGGCAAACTGGCCGATGCATCAACATTAGATTATTAGAGCATGCCAATTCCTTAGCTTATTCTAGAGAGCAGCATCCGTTTAGCCATTGCAAGATCTGCAAGCATAACGATAAAGATTGCACTCCCCTTTTAGGCAGCACTAACATTATCGGACGCGCGAGGGATAAGAAAGAACGTGAAGTTATTGAAACCTTGGAAATCGCGAGATTAGGGCCTGACAAATGTGCTAGCGAGGCTTCCATACTCCTGTACCGCAAGGAGTTAGAGTTTCTTGGTTTGGAGTGATGATTATGGCTTTATTCTTTGCTGTTGGTGCGCATGCGCTTTGTTGTCGAAGGAGGCGTTGGTGCAATAAACCAGTTGTTAGTCAGCGCTTGTCTCGTGTGTTTCTGTGTTTATTCTCTCTTGTCCCGTCCTTTTTGCGCAGTTATTCATTGTTTCGATAATGCCGTTACACTGGGCTGCCGTCCGCTGGGTCCTGTATTACTCCGGCAGCCGAATACTAATTGTCTGGCTATATCAAATAATTCCCGCATCAAAATTCTAAAGTTCATGATTATTTTCTTGTGACAAGCTTTTTGTTTAGGTAACGAGAAACGTTTAAGCAGCAGACTACTTTTTCGTCGTGGAGAAATGCTGTGTGCGGTGGCTGAATGTGGGTGGAGCTTCAATGCAGACTTAAGTTGTATCCGACTCCTTTAGACCACTGTAACATTGCTAAGCTCCTGCACATTTCTGCAAATTATTCTAGTTAAATTAGGATTTCGGCCAAAATAGTTTTTTCGGATTAGGGTTTTACGTGAAATATGAACTTTATAAAATTGTTATCGTCAGTTCTTGCAGCGAAAACCCAGTGAATAAAAGTTTTGGCCATAGAGTAACGGCAAATGAACGTGCGGTACTTTATTTCGGTAATGGTAGCGATAACGCGTTACCTTTTTTTGTAGGGCGGTAACACGTTTCTTTTTTTTAGCGTAACGAGTACCATATTTAGTTACTTTTTTTCGGTAACGCCTACAACACTGAAGGAAAGGCACGTGTAGGCATTTACTCCCAGTCCCTTGACTGGTCTTTTTCCCTCTGTCTTCAAGGTTTTACACCTATATATCAGGCCGAGTTTCTAGCAGTGGTTCTTGCTCTGCGCAAGGTACCCAACTCTTTATCCGCGGTAATAATAATTACGGACTCATTATTCTCATGCACTTCCGGGTCTGCGTCTACTGAATCGCAGCCCTTTCGAATACTAAAATTTCTGATCCCTCGACATGTTAAATCAATTCGATTTGTTTGGCGAAAGCAGCCCTGAGTGGTCCAATTGTTGACCCCCTTCCAACCAGCGCTTACTTCAGTGGACGATTTTCAGCACCTCCTGTTTCCTTGGAGAAGTACAGCCTGGTGATCCCGCAAACTTGAAATTTCCTTCACGCGACTACGTTGCCGGGTGCCGCATCTAAGGGGGAGGAAGAGGAGGAGGAGGAAAGGCAGGGAGGTTAACCAGAAGAATAGCCGGTTGACTATCCTGCATGGGGGAAAGAGGTGAGGGGAGAAAAAGATGAATGAGAAAAGACAGTTGCAGGAAATTAGAGTCACTATGCAAAGTCACAGCGTTCAGTGAAGTCACAGCCTATCGTGCAGGCCAGAAGTCTTTAAAAAGCCTAGTAGTGCCTTGGAGGCCTTCACCGCCGACGACCGCCGCGGCAAGTGGCCGAGAGTCTTCGTTTCCATCAGTGGGCGCAGGTCTAGATGCTCCAGTGCACGGCGGAGAGACTGTCTTTCGGCGCTCTAGGCGCATCTAAATTTTTACCTCCACAGGCCTGGTCTTGCGACCTCTCCATTGCGTCCGTATTGTGCTGAGCCGGAAACAATACAGCACTTTCTTCTCAGTCGTCGCTACTCATCGATCCGGGGGCGACTATTAGAGGTCCCAATGCAGAATCTCAATTTGCGTTTGTCTTCTACGGTTGTTCTGTCCCTTGGCGCTTCTATGCTTGGCCATACCAATGGGAATGTTTGCTCTGCCGTTCAAAATTATCTTCTAGAAACAAACGTCTACCATCAGAAGCTTTCGTATTTGGGTAATTCCCTTTCGCAATTCCTGCATTTTTTCTTTCCCCTCCTTTTTCTTGTACTCACTTTCTTGCCTAAATTTAAGCTTGTTAGACCCCCTAACCACCTGCAGCTACCTCTACTACGGAAACTTATTCACCCAATTTTTTAGGTCATCCCATGCTTGCCGCATGCAATCTGTACAGCAAATAACCACCGCCTAGTTATGGCCAATCCCCTTGTGGGTATGTGCCATTTTGTGAGGCAAACAACAACGTGAAGCCGCGGCTGGCAGTCCTGTTCTGACCTAGATCAGAGTCTGTTGTCTCGTTCCTTCGCTCCAGAGATATAAGCCTACAATATAAACCACGCAGATATTTCCGATGCGTCTTACCTTACCTCGTACTAAATAGATGGCCAACAAATTTTAATTATTTTTATTTTGTTTTGTGATTCGGCAGCTCATATTTCTGAGGAGAAAGATCGGTTCCTTTAGAATTTGGCTGACTTTATGAAAACGAGTTGCCATCAGTGTAGCTCCAGCTGCGATGGCTTTTACACCCCTTGAACTAAAATGGATGCTCCTGCAAAACAAAGCATGTCCAGCTTTCTCGGGCAAAAATTTTGAAGATTGAAAATTGTAAGACACTATTATGAAAATATTGAAGGTAATGGACTGTAATTCCGATATAGAAGAGGGTCAGCGACAGTGGCGCCAGGTCCCCATAGAGGGGCAGACAAGGGCAGCGCTACTCCAACGAGTAGGTGTGAAAAAGTTAAAATAGCGCTCTATAACTGTACAGATACGAAGCTTCTCTCGTATTGTCTGCCTCACTATAGTGTGGAACGTAATTACCTTAACACCTTTCGCTGCATCTCAAGTTACACCATCTTAACCGCCTTGCGAGTTTTTTGAAACATGCTACTCTCAAAATAATTAGTCGAAGCGCGAAAAGACGACAGTAGAGGAAGGCATGGGCGCATGCTAGCGTTCACACTCTCCATGCTCTTTTTTTGCGCTAGTTCAGGCGCCTAAAATGCATAATGAAATACCCAATTAAGGATTCTGCAAGACGACATGCCACACATATATCGCTTCTAGCCTGCAATTGCCTATATGAAGAGCTCCCAGAGTTCGGCTTTACAGCGGCACATACGCCTAGCTAGTCCTGTGTGAGCGTGACGAAGGAAGCTAGCTACGAACGGCCCGGCCGTTAAGAATTAAAAAACAACAACGAAATACTCACTGATTAAATAAAAAAAGCCGGCTTAATTCGCTGCGCTCTTCCTTTGCCCTTATCTTTTCGTTATCATTGAGTCTAGATAATTTTGTTTTTCCGCATGTCTTTCGATGAAGATAACAGGTTATTGTAAAATACATAGGGCGATCGATTTTTAAAATTTTAATGTTCTATCAAAAAATTGCGATGATGGTCATGTGTACACAATTACTTTGTGCATTGCTGAGTGGGCGCAATAGAACAAGATAGTTGTAGTTAACCAGTTCATTAGCCAAAATTTTCAATTCATCTATTCCTTGTTCACATTATGCTGCGTGTTGCGATCGCAGTCATGAGACTGCGTTGATTCGAGAGCAATCAAATTTTAGAACAGCCAAAAGTTTTATATCTTCAGGCATTAATCAATCAATTCAATGCTATTCGCCCCTCAGAAATAAACTATCTGCTACTCAGGCGGCGAAACTTTGCGCGGGTTTTAGATTGCGGTTTCAACATTCAGTGCAGATTTATTGATAAAAATTTTATGTAACAGGTTTGTTTATGTAAGAACATAAACATAAACAAGTTTGTTTATGCAATGCGTTTTATGTAACAATCACTCGCAAATTGTGACTGTTTTAACCTAATTTTGTCTGTTGAGCACAACACACACTCTCTCCAGGTAATATATACTTGAATGTCATCAAAATTTCTTTATAAAGGTATGAAGATAAAAAAAAACAGCGCGTATTCGATTCAAAATTTTGTGTGTATTGGAAATTAACGTTATATCATCTTGCAAACACGTTGGTAGAATGCAACATAGTATCGCAGGGATGTATAAGCTGCCCGGCAGTACAAAAATATGGGCGAGTTAGCAGCGACTCATAGTGAAAACAATATTGCAAAGGAAGGAGGGTTATAAAAAATAGCATACAGTTTAAGAGGGAGCGCTCGTACTGTGTACTTTCGTTTTCAAGTCCCCTATTTTGCACCATTTCTGTCTATAAAGCCTAATCTGGGTAATATGCTGTTTCAAATATCTTTTACAGTCAAGTGGGACGCATTGTCTATCATCGGAGACGTTGCAGTGTACGAAACCGAGGACGACGATGGGATTCCTACTGTTCGCTTCGAGAGCTGTGAATATATGTTGCATCGTTCCTTTTCTCGATACAACCAAGTCATCAGATTGTCGATAACCCTGACCGTTAATTAGTGCCCTTTGTGCATTCACTCACTGAACCAAATATTTGTCTTTACTGTTAGAGCATTGATATATTGAATAAAATGAAAGAAAAAATCACAATAACAGAATAAGCACCTAATAGATTAGGTTCTCAAATGAAAATTATTAGACTTTGCATCGCCACTTCAAATTTTTTGACCAAAACGACGTCAACAGCCACGATAACCTTTTCTCTTCTAGAGGGAGTCGGTTTGTTCTCGAAGTGCTAATTACTTCAATGGGCTTCTGTGTGCTCAAGCAGCGGATAGTGGCTCGCGCCAGTTTCACATTGGAGACGGCTAGGAAAAATAACACCGTTGCTCAGCAGTTATTAAACGTGAGCGTTTAGTCTGCTTGAAGATAGTTTTTTTGAGCATGATGTAGCTTTTATTTTTTATTCAGAGAAATTTGCCCAGGTTCCTCAATGCGAAAAAGAGGTGTGTCATAAGGGAGTAATTACTCATTAGAATCCACCCAGAGCAGCCATACGGCTACAAACGAAAGCAGCATAGCTTTCTCAGAAATTTCGCAGTTAAGGAAAAGTTCGTCCTTGTGGATGCCAATGAGTAATTACTCCCTTATTACAAATTTACTACACCTTGGGGAGATTCCCCTGAATATTTGACCGACCGAGGTGCATAATGAAGTGGTCAACACTACAAAACGATGAACCATAGCCTGCTATATTATCTCCGCCCGCTGAACAGCTCCAAATCCGCCTGTCGACTTTTGTTAGCTACCGGGTGGATGGAAGGTAGGAGCGTCCCGTTTGAAACGGGGTGGTGGCAGTTGCCACCGTGCTCTGCTTTTTTTCTTTATTTTGCTTAAATTTGTTGCAAATTGTTATTAAGATTCGCCACTTTTTTTAAATACCTTTTCCTGCACCTTTAACCTTAGGTCACTTCTCTGCTTTTGAGCCACCAAACTTCCAATCGCTTTTTGCTAACATCCACCGCAGATTCATTTTCATGACTATTGTTGTCTCTGAACTCCAAGGCCTCAGGAAGAGTGACTGTGCCTGTATCGAGATCCAGATGGATACCATCACATTCAAGTATGAGGTTTTCAATTGTTTCTACAGACTTACCACACACAGCACATGTGTAAACTTCTTCCTTAAATTTCCTTTTGTAGCTGGGCGTTCTAAGACACCCTGACCTAGCATCAAGGAATAGGGCATTGCCTCTTGAGTTTTCATAGAACGCTTCCTTCCTGATCTGCGTTTTGCAGTACCGATATAGTTCTACGCTATGCTGCTTTTCGGCTGAATTAATCCAATTTTCACCTTCTGCGTTTTTACCCTTTCGTTTAATGTTCTTTCTCCGTCCTCGTGTCCGGCATACTTACTGGTTAGTTTCCTAGTTCTTTTCCGCCATTGGTAGTAAGCGCTCATTCGGTATAGTTATTTAAATACCTTAACTGCCGGCCTGTTATCGTCCAATTTCGTCAGGCGTTCTTCGTATAGTATTTTACTCTGAGTTTCCCTTGCTTCGAACGATTCCCAGCCCATATCACCGTGTACTGCCTCGTTTGTGGGTTTGCCGTGGGCACCTAAAGTTAATCTTCCAACAGCTCTCTAATTTACTTCTAAAGTCGGCTGAACTTTTGCCCTTAAGTACAGAACCGTATTCCCGAAAGTAAGCCCCGGTACCATTATTCCTTTCCAAATACCTCCTACTGCTTCCTGCCTGTCGTACCCCTATAATGAACTGTGTTTCATTATCCCGGCATCTCTTCGCCCTTTTGCCATAAATTACTGTACGTGCTTTTCCGTGTGTATCTGCTCTTAGTTTACTCATACTCCGAGATATTTGTATTCGGCGACTCTGGGTATTTCATGGCCTTGTATTGTAAGTACCTGGTTAGTTGTATAGTTGAAAATCATCACACCTGACTTAGTTGCGCTAAAACTGAAACCTAGAGCAGCTTCTTCTTCTCCACAGCAATTTACCACAGTTTGCAAATATTCCTAGCTATCTTCTAACAGTACAATATCTTCCGCATGCATTAACCGCGGAAGCCGTTGCTCAACTACCTTTCCGCCTAATCTGTACGACAGATTATAACCTAGGTTGCTTGCTTATAGCCTTCTTTTCATATTTATCATCTAAAGGTGGTAAAGGACAACCTTTCCTTAATCCTTTGTGCAGTTAGACGGTTGTCGAACTTATCTCTTCCCATGTAATTTCAACTGTATTTTTTCGGTATATTTCCTGATGAAGATCAATTACCCCATGACCGATGCCTTCACCTTTTAATCTGTCCCGCAGGAGTTCCCTGTCCACGTTGTCGTATGCACCGCTTGTGTCCAGGAAGGCTAAATGCAGAGTTCTGTTTTCCGCCATAGCTGTTTATATGCATTGGCTAAGCACCAACAGGCTGTCATCTAAGCGCCTACCCCTTCTGAACCCGTTCTGAAGCTCGCCAAGTATCCTATTACTTTCTACCGATGACTACATTTTTAATTTCACCGCCTGCATTGCCAACCTGTATGAAACAGATGTTCTTGTAACCGATCGGAAGGATTTTATTTTTATCTTATCTCCTTTTTCTTTATAACTCCAATTAACTTTACAGTGTCCCCAGGTGTGCGGAGTTTGCTTATTTGTTTTGACTGTCTCCAATGCTTTTATCAGCATTTCCTTGCATCTTGAGCCAAATTGATTAATCAGATTGATTGGAATTTAGTCTGTCCCTGCAGATGTGCATTTCGGAATATTTTCTTCTGTCTTTTTCCAGTTAAGGCTGGTCAGCTCTAAGCTCTTTTCTATGGAGCTGTCTTTGTTGCTACCTCATATGGGGAGAGTACCCTATCGTCATTCCTAAATGACTCAGCTATAATTGATGTATTTTAGTTCACAGCGATGTCGCCCACTAAACATTTTCTCTCAGCGTCTTGAATGTGTCCCCGCTCTCTCTGATTCGTTTAAAAAAGCCAGATTATATGGTTCAAGAATTTTCTTGGCCCCCCTTTAGTTGCGTCGCCAACTTCAACCAGCCAGCGATCAAAGAACTGCTTTATTTTAGCTTGGACGAGGACTTGCACTTGCTGTTTCTTTTGTCAATAAGATGCCCATTTTTGGCGTACGTCCTCTTCAAATAACTGCGCCCTCTTTGCTTCTATGTGTTCCTTTGAAGCAACCCGTCGTTGTTCGATGGCCTCCCTAATCTCCTTGTCCCACCAGCTTCATGGCTTCCTCTTTCCTCTGCAGCAGTTCACTCATTTTACTTGTTTCTTTTTTGTACTGATGAGTAGTTATAACTTACTATAATCCCACTTTTCCATGGGTGGTTTCTCTATTGCTTCGCCTATGCCGGCAGCTATAAGCGCTATATATTCATCATTTAATTTTGCTTTCTCTTTTTGACTTTCTTGTTTTTCTCTTTTGATCAGGGCTCCCAACTGTAGACTAATACGCTTATGATCACTTCTTAAGCTGTACCTCCACTTTTCGTCTCTTTCCATTATTGTGAGTTTGCTGTATATCTCCTGCGAGGGTAAGCAGTAGTCAATGGTCGTTTGCCTGTTACGGGATTCCCAGGTGATTTGTCCCTCACCTTCAGTTTCCCTATTTAAAATATCTAGGTCGTTCCGCTCCAAGAAGACTAGCATAAAACTTCCCCTTACAATATGTGTATCCATCCATATCCTCGATGTGGCCATTCATGTCACCCAGCAGAATAATATCGGCACCGTCTCCAAACTGCCTTATATCGTCACTGAGACACTTAACTAGATCATTGTTTACTTGCCTACATTTGTCCTCTGTCCCTAAATAAACCTACCCCTAGCCATGTCGTTTTAGCGGCAATTGTACCCGATACCCAGACATGTTCTTTGCAAGTTGACTTCATTCTTTGCCAATTTGTTCCTTGATGTGTCAGCATACCTACTCCTCATCCTTTCCTCTCCGTTGTTGTTCTGTTGCTTCGTTCCCTGATGTAGCCATCAATAAATGATGGGTCTTCTAGATCCCCGAGATGTGCCTCGCATAGCGCGTATACACCTACTTCTTCGTCCTTCAACTGCTGCAACTGCTGTTCTATATCTAACCACCTCGCTCTCTTTCTACCGCCTGGCATGTTTAGGTACCTGATCCTGGAGTTAAATTTCTTTTTACTAGCTTTCATTCTGGACCTTCTAGTGGCCATTTTGTGGGCCTTATATGCCATTGTTACACTTTCTACTTTGCTTTTACCTACCCCTACGCCCTGAGCCGCTGCGGGCCCCCTAAAAAAGATACTGCCCGGCCTGCCAGTCGCTAGCCGATCTCTGCTCCTACCCTTCCACTAAAATGGGTGCCATCTCATGTAAAGCCTTGGCCAAAGCCTGCTCTATGCACTCCCCTGTTTATGTCTACTACTTCGAAGCCTTTCTTTTGGCTTAATTTTCTTATGTTTATACGAACAGAGTGTAGATGAGTCTAATTGAATTAGGCTCCCCGCACCACTAATGTATCGCGGGTGCTCTCGATTAACAGCGACAACGTATTTCACAACCTCTCCGTTCCGTCCTTGCATTACGGCACTATGCGCACCGCAATCTGCACTTGCTGTGCTGTCGCCCTTATATCGTCCACTCCCTAGGCTAATCTTTCCACTACTTGTGCTGCGTCACCATTAAGGACACAATTTAGCCCCGCGGCTACCACTACCACATTGCACCCTGCAACATTTTCAGAAAGTTCGCCTTTTGTCTCTCTCAGTACCGCGTCCATTGTCCTCCCTGGGAATACCCCGATGGCTACCCGCCTATCACCCTTTACATTAAATGCTCCGTTATAGCTGTTTTGCACCTCCTCATGTTTGAGTCACCAGCGATAAGCATTAGGCTACTCTCTCCCTCCCTCCTGACTTCTGGATTTTGCTGCCTCTTATCAGTGATCATTCTGTGACTCGAACGCCCCTTAACTGCGGGAAAAGTGGGAGGCGGTCAGGAAAGGCGGTTTCACAGCGCGCCTATGGGTGCGTACCGCTGAAATACGGGCATTTCAAATTTTTTGCCCTCGCCTGACGAGCTAGATAACGACCGCGTAGAGACTGAGCATATATTACTCAGAAACTTGTAAAATGACGTAATGTGCTTGCATGGGTAACGAGCGTTTACGGAAGAACCATTTAGAGTAGGCATCATCAAGCGTGCACCAATGAACAAAAACTGAAATCAGACACAAGCCAATTGTTCTCTGGTAATGTGTAGTTAAGGTATAATTGAGTAAGGTATTACTCGCTAAAACGTGCTGAAATAAAAAAACCTGGGTCGCCAAGCTTAACAAAGCGCAACGGACGAGGCGACAGTCCACGATGCAAACGCCTCATCACGGCCAGAGCCTAGTGGCTACGCACAGCTTCAGCGCTGATCTATGAAGCGTTCGGATACGTGGCTACAAATGCGACGGTCGACATTATTTGATATCTTCTCCAATGACCGAGCATGAATGATGAATAGAGAAGGCTAGTAATCAACCTACTTACGTCCAGTGCAAAACAAAACCATTTTCTTCTTCTGAACACCTATTATCACTGCCTAGAACAAGCTGAAACCACTGCATCCATGCCAGGTTATTAATTTAATTTCACAGCTTGCTCTATGCCGCATGCGACTGCGTTTGCCTTCATATGGAATCTAATCCGTTATCGTCTGGTGCCATCGGTTAACTTTCCTTGCATGAGATACCCTGCGAAGGCCACATTTCCTTTTCATTTCGACCACCATGTCATTAGCTCGCATTTTTTTCCTGACACTCTGCCCTCTCCCTGTGCCCTAAAGTTGCACTGCTGCCATTTTTTTTTACTTGACCATGCTCACACATTTGGCTACAGCATATTTTCCAAGTGACGATGAATTACCAGCCTTCTCCACCTCATCATTTAAGAACCGCATAACTCAATAGGTATACTTCAAGATTGCAGTATTGAAAAACTAGAGGGTCCTGATTCTCTGCATCAACGTGGTGACTATAGTGGCCTACTCCAACTTCCTGCTGTATAATCTGGGCTATGAAGTGCTTCCTGCGCTCACAGCAACGGTATCTGGATATTCTAAAAAAACCATCTGCAGCGGTGGCTCAGTGCCTGTGGTATTGGGCTGCAAACCCGAAAGACGGGGGTTTGATCTCGGCCGCGGCAGTCGCATTTTGATGGAGAAGAAATGCTACAGGCCCGTGTACTGTGTAACCCCCAGGTGGTCGAAATTATCCGGAGCCCTCCACTATAGCGTTAGTCATAACCTTAGTCGCTTTGGGACGCTGAAACCCATAAAAGAAAGGAAACTACCATATAAAATCAGTGGTATATGAAGCAAAATGAAGAATTTTTTGGTTGATTTTTCAGTGTTCTGCGCCGCGGAGCAGCCCAGCAAACTGAAAGAGGTTATTTATATTTACTTGTCTTGAATTACACTGGAGAAAACTGATAAAATCATGCAAGGTTTTATGAGGGCTCTGCGAGAAACATTGGGTCGTCACAGTCCGTCTGAGTCAAGGACTCAAAGAAGGTGCATTACGCAGGCTTAAGAAAAGTTTCACAACTCAATTCAAATGGAGACAAGTGCATAGATGAAATAAACATATTTGAGATGCACTGCAATGCGGCATCTATTTAGTTACCCGAAAGTGCTTCGAGATTTTGTCATGGAATGTCGTTTAGGTGGTTATTCAGGAGCATGTACGGGGGTGAGAACAAAACTGGACAAAATCAAATGCGGCATGTTTCTTTCCGGTTTGCTCTTTGAATTCCACTGTGTTAGAGAGCATGGCGCAGCTGTATACGGTTTCACAGAAAGTGACGCGCTTGCTGTTTTTGGCTCCTTGCGTGCGATATCATGCGTTTACCTTCACATGAGCCTGGTTGCGGTTCTCTGAACCATCCGGATGACATCTCACGTGCCGCCATCATGCATGGTCGTTTTATCCTCTGGAAATTGACCACATATGAACGTGGTCAGGGCCTCTCGTCTGGAATGTTTGCTTGTGTTGTCAAAGAATTATTGTTCGCTTCGATGTCTCCAGCGCTCTGTCCTAGTAAGTGTTTTAATGAGTGCATTCGGAGCCTCCTCGCCAGCAGCGCTGGTGAACTCGCTCCTGTGCTACAGCAGCTGGCATAGGTTGAGCACGCTTTCGCCAACTCTTTCGTGCGCTCCTGTGCAGACCATTCGATCTTTCAAAGCTACGCTTCCGGCGCTTTCCCGAGTCCCTCGGGGCTCACGAGACAAGCACATGCGCCACAGCGTCAGAAAATAAGCGCCCAACGTATATAAGTTTCATGATGCACCATCAAATAGGCCAATTAAGGTGTTGAGGTTATGCGTGATGTTCATGCAACTGTTCTCTCGATTTCTGTTTGCGCGCTTCTCGCGTGATGCCCACATTGATTCTTGATCGGAGAGGACAAATAGTTGCTGTGCTGTGACTACTCCCTCGGCGTGGCTGTATTCGCGTTTGGTGTTGTGCTCGCGCTGCCGACCTCTCGGCGCTCAAACATGCCCCGCTCTGTTCAGGACATGGCGTGAATCATTTAGCGCCTCTGTAGCCAACCTGGCGTATCCATAGTACATGGATATCAGGCGGTAAACACATGCGCCGTCGCTACCAAAGTTTCGGTTGCACTTGCGCGTCGCCACCCTTGTACTGCACAGCAAAAAAAAAAACACACACACACGACGGCGAAGCCAGCAGATTTGTTTTGCGGACGCAAAGATAGCTTCCATATCTGGAGGAACCGGCAAGAAGGGAATGACTAGCGATGTGACGCTCGCATTTAATCTGATTCGTTTTTTCTGATGAAGAAACGTATATACCGTTGTCATGCTGAAAATGAAACGCACTTCGAAATCAGCAATTTAGAATTTCGCCGCACTGACCAACACCTGAGGTAAACGCTGCCCGGAAAATCCAGGACAGACAGGTGAAGGTTGTACAAACGGGGGTGCTGAGGCAGGAAGTCTACTAGTGGCGAGCGTATATTCGAAGTTTTTTAATAGCAACTCGAATGTGTTCATATGATATTGTTTGGACGATTAAACAAGTCCTCGTTCAAAATTATTAGAAACGAATCGGATTTCTTCTAAAATGATCTACTATTTTTCGCTAATTGCCGCACGTTCAAAGAAGGAACGACTTAGTTTTCTTGCACAATTGTTACCGAAATGAGATCCCCTACGATGCTGCGCTGCGCACCATGCTGCTGGGATTGGTATGCGCAGGATGGAGGTTTCAGCTCCACGAAAGGGGTCAAAGTCAAAGTCAAATTTATTTTTCCATCCGTTTAGCTGCTTGCACATGGCATGACGTATCGAGCGACGCTGCACTGCTCAGGCAAATTTAACCAACCACGCCTGGGTGCCCGATCTCGAAGGGCCTTCCTGATACGTGGCTCTCACCACTCTACACCATTGTAATATACCGCTAGTTTGGTTGCTGTTTTCGAGGGCAGCAATTGGTAACTTCCCAGTTTGCATGGCATGGCAGTTATCGGCTTCTTTTAAGTATATGCATTTAATCGTGCACCTCTTAATAGACCTTTGAAAACCATAGCTGTTACTCGGAAACTTACAGCGCTTTGCAACACAGCCGGAGCTGATGCTTGGCTCTTTCTTACAATTGTTGGTTAACACTGTTCTTCTTAACATTCGCGAATATAAACAGAAATATCCCATTCTTTTTCGATTTTGTTTTTAGCGGCCTTATTTGCACTCGATCCGGTTTTAAAAACACAGTTCTCGCACTTTTCTAATATGTGCCTATTACAACGATGTTTTATTTCTTTGGTGTGCCGTATATTTTCAAACATTATGTAATATTTCATGATGCTTTGCGATCTCAGCTGAGAATCTCTGCACTTTACTCTACAGTTTTCTTTTCCTAGGAAAGATTTTGGCGCATAAAGGTTTTTGGCTTTATGGGGGTTTAATGTCCCAAAGCGACTCAGGCTATGAGAAACGCCGTAGTGAAGGGCTCCGGAAATTTCGACCACCTGGGGTTCCTTAACGTGCACTGACATCGCACAGCACACGGACCTCTAGAATTTCGCCTCCATCGAAATTCGATGCCGCAGCCGGGATTGAACCCGCCTCTTTCGGGTCAGCACTCGAGCTTCTAACCACTGAGCCACCGCGGCGGCCGCGCATGAATGCTTGGCCAGAAAAATGTTCTATTAAACATTGGCCCCTGTGTCTTGCCGTCAGTAGCCAGCCAGAATGACGGTAGTAAGCATGTTCATCGCAATATGTCCAGTATCCTAAGCTGCGATAGTCAGCTTGATGTGTTATCTGTTCAACTGACCAGACAGTATCCGCGCTAAGGAAAGCTTACACACTGGTCCTATGGGCTTCGGAGTTGCTGTAGTTGTTCTTGTAGTTGCGTTTTGTGCGATCTACTGATAGTACACTTTGTACAGCGTAGTTCGGTTGTCTCGCCATGTGTGCACAAATAGGAAAATAGAACTTGGTGCAGAAATCTAAACTGAGCAGGTAACTCTATTTGCAGAAAATAAAATTTGGGTATTCTATCCCCTACGGCTCTTAGTCGGCAGTGCAAAATCTGAATAAGCGTAAAGTGCGTTTAATTTCTAATTCGCATTTTTCTTTTTGAAGAGAAGGGTCATCCGCACCGTGAGCATCACTATGGAATACTGGTGAGAGCTTTTATAGTCAACAATGACCTTATGCTCTACATGATATACATGGCATGTATTTGAAAATCAACCATCGAACAGTTGAATGCTTTCAGTTTGTCGTCTAGACGTCAAAACCGTATCAGTAAACAATGACGTATGCTACACGGGGCGGATCACTAAAAGCCACCAGTAATGTCTTTTGAAATAGGCTTTCTGAATTTGGTAGGAAGCTTTTGTGGCATAGTTACGCGAAACGTATGGTGTACCAGACCAGAAATGAGGCATGTTGACTTATGGGCTGATTTGCGACTCCTAATAGTTGAATTTTGACTATTATAGTAAGACGCGAGGTTTTTGATGCGCATTTTTATTTTGGCTTTACAAAAGGCAATACAAGTTTCCTATTCATTTACTGGTTGGTCGTCTCCATCATATCGTAGCTTGCCGCTATGCCTAGTAACTCCTGATGAAGTGGTGTCAGGCAGATCAATCAGAAAGACGCGGGTAGATATTCATAAAATGCTAGCACACAATGTAAGCGTGCTGGACCTTCATGCACTGCATCATTACACACTCAATCTTCTTCCAAACACCTTTTGCTACTCTTGTACTGGAGAAATTTCCTCAGATGGTCTGTGCGCTTCATGTTTCCGAAGCTCTTGGAGCGGCTGGGATAGGTAGAGCCCTTATATAGTTTATTCCCTGCCTACCACTCCTTTCGAGCGACTCGCCGTGACCTCAGGCTACGCGTATACCGCATAATTATCTAAATTTAGCAATACCGACGATGCAAACCGTAAGAATAGGAAGTGTCTGGCCTCGCCGACGGTTTTTTACGTTCTGCTGAACATATGGGGAGTATCTGCTGCTTAGCTACGACTTCCTTAAACATAGCTGGTCAGCAGCGAAAATATAGCAGAAATCTAGTGTTTCCTACTTACCTTCATGTTCGCCTAGCATGGTTCCACAATCGACAGCGCGCCGGTCTGCTTCACCATCTACACCTCATGTTTCTGTTAGGCATTAAGTTTTTTTCGTTCCCATTCCAGGCAATTATTGCTGAACATTGGCGTAAAACAGCGGTGAGCCTCACCTCGATCGTGAAAGCAAAGGCGGGACCGGGCCTTTCGGATACCATAAAGTCTTTTCCATCCAGGAACACGGGCATGATTTCTCCGTGTTGTCCTATAGCAGCCGCGACAGCACTGTAGTGCTCGAGGCGATGGGCGCAAGCTGTGAGCAAATGGCTTCGCTAGGGTAATGCAGGGATTGTAGAGTTCGGAGACTGGTGATAAGTGCCCTTGCTACGTTTTCATTTCTCTCGACAACCGGTGTGGATGGCGTCGGCCGTCTTTGCTTACCAATTGGCCATGATCTTTCTGGCGGAGTGCTCTCGATGCGGTTTTGGTTGACCTGTAATAAGGTTTTCGAGCTCTTGGCTAGGCGTTTCATGGATGTTTTCACTGCTGCTGGCAATGTATCGTCCTAGCTGACATATTCTCTTCTATTCGAGGCCTCTCTGTTCCATAGCTCTGCTCGTTCTCATTACCTTGTCACCCCTGTTGCCAACATGTCGTGTCGCGTGCAGGAAACAAGATGCCGGAGTTTTCGGACGGAAAACAACATACTGCAGGAACCTTTATTGGTCAGCTTCCAATAAAGCCGCTGCAGTTGTTTAGTACAAGGTGTCGAACCGGAAGCTGAGTTAAACCTGAAACCGGAACCAAACACGTATTTTTCTCCAGAATCACAACCGAACCGAACTCATATTTTTTCGCTGTCTTGGAACTGAACCCGAACCGGAACGACTGAAACGAACCGTTCCGAATCGGTTCCGGACTTCATTCAGCCCCAGTTCTTTTGCAGCCTAGCATACTTTTGTTTTCAGGCAAAATGACATGTGCGGCCGTGCAGATTTACCCACGAAAGCTGTCTGCTCTAGGCGGTGCGAAAATGGCATCCAGTCCTTGTGACAACAAAAATGAAGAAGTCTGGTGCCTACGAAGAAACCTTAATGACGCTTCGGAAATGTACTTTTTGCAATTTAAAACCTCTGTATGCCAGAGTATTGCGAATTCTTGAGTATAATAGCGTCGTCCTTTCATATGTTTGCGCACCGCTTTGGCACTGCTCTGACTCAGAAAACAGCGGGTGAGAATAGCTTCTCTTTCTTTGTGTCGTGTACCAAAAATATGTGACCAAAATATGTGACCAAAATATGTGTACCAAAAAAAAGGCGCAATCCGCGACCCAACCACATTTTGCAACACTTACTTCAGAGGCACTCGTTGCCTCTGAGATCAGAAACTGACAAATGGTAGGGTTTTAACGTAGTTAAACCGAGTACACGTGCGAAAGCATGTGTTTAGCCTTGTTGACTCATGGTTCTGCTTTGCTGGGTCGTCGTAACGTCTGGCGACGATATCAGACTCAGGTTAATCATTGATCGCGGTTAAGTTGATCTGATCTGTTTGGGGCGCAGATGGAAGTTGATGAAGACGATGAAGTGCAGTGCACAGCCCGAGTGTGTGTTGCAGTTTTAACACGAGACGTGATCGGCGGCGGCGCTGGCATAATGCTCTAGTGCACTGGCCTGCGAATGTTATGTGTTCGTGCTGTCGTGGGGTCGAATCCCATCCGCGGCAATGCTTGTTTCATTTAAGATTTATTTATCTATTTCACTCACAAGTAACTACTCGTGGCCTCACTGTTGTCAGGCTACGGCTCAAGACCGCTGTCGAGATTCATGGTCGGGGTTGCTGAGCGTTTGAGTGCTTTCGCACGAACAAGACTGATGGCTCCGTGGTTGTATCGATCGGCTGCTGATCGCAAGGTCGCGGATTCAATCCCACCTCCGAGGCCGCATTTCGATAAGATGAAACGCAAAAACGCACGTATGCTGCGCGACGTCGACGCCCGTGGAGAAACCCCAGCTGGTCTACATTAATCTGCAGTGCTATACTACAGGGTTCCTGATATCTTCCGCGTCGCTTCGACACGTTAAATCTCTGATAATAATTCTATTACTATGAAATAAAGAAAGAATACATTAGTGCAGTTTTTTCAGAGTCCGAACATTCTTTGTTTCAAGCGACGTAAATAGGCAAGGAAGTTCAGGGCTTGTGACAGCGCTAATGATACTCAAGAAAGGAAATGAGAGGATTGCAGTTTAGTCTGCTAAAGAGCGGAAATGCAAAAGCCTTTCACTTTCTTCTCTTTCTCCTTTCGAATTTTAATTTTGATTACTTCAATTTTTGTGACGTTTTTCATATTTGTTTATGTTTCTTTTGTTATCTTTATTTATTTTTCTTCCTTCATTTATTTTTTTATACTGGGTAAGCCTTCTCACGCATTTACATCGCATTTACGCCGACAAATGGAGTTGTGCATACCCATACGGAATGTAAGAGTTAATGTCAGTGATGTTGGCATCTCGGGCATTTGTCCGGGTAGATAGTGGGGAAGAACAAGTGTTTGTGATAGAGCTTAGGCTACGTGCGAGTCGGAAGTTGCACCATGCAACAGTTTCGGCCTTGGTCACTGTTGGGTACCCGTTCATATGCAAGATGTGCGCTGCTTAGGTTGACAAGGACGGAGTCGACGACAACGCGAACCATTCGTGTTGTCCTCAGCTCAGTCCTTGTCAACCTAAACAGCGTACGTTTTGCATATTATCATGTTCCGACTAGCTCAGTCCCAAGCACTACTTGGGTACCCGGACGGGCATTTCGCCGCGTCGATAAAAAGGATGTTTTGGTCGCAGGTGTATTTGGCGCAAAAGGGCCTTGACACTGGCTATCCTTCGGGACTGGCGCGACTCCGATTTCAGCTGCGAGTTTGGGCGGGATGGCATGGTACCTCTGCTGCAAAGTAGCGGTCGACTCCGGGTAGCCCAGTCGGCGCACAACGCTCGGTACCATTCTGATGTCTTTAAGACGCGTGACCTGGCCGGTCTTTTGCACTTCCATCAGTTCTTCGGCCGTTCTGTGTAGGCCCAGGTGGAGCTGGGCCTACACAACTTTGATTTGGTCGATGATATGTTGCGTGGAACGTCACACGACTAACGTCTGCACAATTCGCATGGCGTCACTTTCCTTGAGTGCCCTGCGTCTGTTGTAGATGCGGCGAATCAATTGTGAAACCTGGGCAGATTACATCTGGAGCGGCTGAACAGTGCAGGTTGCTCAGCCATTATATCTCAGGCACAGGCAGAGATCCCGCAGTATGTCTACTCTAGGAATGGGAGTGCCTTCGAGGTGGAGGTCGATATCAAGATCGACTACTTGGGTTCTCGTGTGCGCGCGGATAATGAGCAGTATCGATTTTTCAGGCGCGCACGTCAGCCCGCTCTCAGTCGCGTAGTTCTTCGTCACCCCTGAACTCTTGAAAGCTACCTACCTTGCATATGGCAGTCCCAGCCTGTCATCATCCATATCATGATATCTTCGGCGTAAGGGCATGGTGCACATCAGCAATTCTAGAGAGCAGCGGGGGAAGGCCAGCCATAGCCACGATGAATAACGTGGGCGACAGCACCAAGCCCCGTGGAGCACCCCGACCTGTGAGACGAATCGGTTCGGAGCGCAGGTTTCCGATGCCCAGAGTTCCGGTTCAATCTAGGGGAAGGCCTTCAGGCAGTGTAATAGCATTAGAAGGTGTTGATGAGTTTATCGGAACTGAAGGCACTTCTTGTTTGGTGACATACGTTTCGGTATGATGACGTCACTTTCCTGCAGCCAATGTTAACTATTCCCTCTGGTGACGTCACTTGCTTCCAGCCAAACTGAATAATTCGGTGTAATGACGTCATATTCGACCAATCAATCAGCGAATTTAACCACCTCCGTATCCATTTTCTCGTTGTCGACGCATTTTTACTCGAAGAAGCTTGCAATGCCGTATTATTAAAAGCGACAGTAAAATCGAATTAAAAGACAAAATTGGAAGGCAATGAGTCGTAAAAGCCAGTTTGCAATAAGTATTAACTGAGATTTGTCGCATCACATAGTATGATCGAAATTGTCTTTTTTTCTTTAAGGGTAAAAATAAATGCGTCGGGATTACTTTGAGTATGGGTGGTTTCAGTCTTTGATAGTAAATTTATCACCGGGTTATAAAAGCAATATTTGTGCAGAGTTAACTGAAAAAGAAAAGTAAACACATGGTTGAGATTTACATGCACATTATCTCGTTGAGCAGGAAGAGAGTTTATTTAGCTTTTAAAGTATTTTTCTGCTGAACCTTTATGCATATTCCAGGCTCCAAGAATTGGAGCTTCTTTAGTCTATATTAGCCTACCAAAAATTCACTGAAGGCTGCTTCTCTTGTTGAGAGTACACTTTATTGGGGCATAATCTTGTGAGTCGGCAGTCTTTATTTTGATGAAAGATAGATTCCAGTTGTACTGTAGTCATTATTACCGAGAGATACGTTTGCCATGGCACACACGCCAACCCTAGGGTAATCCTTCCGTGGTATGCAGGTACAATGGCCGTCTTCTAAACTTGTGCACGGTGTCGGATATAATGGATTGCACTGTATTCAAATAACAAAAATTCATCAGTAACCAAAATGGAACCTCACCAACTCTCTATAATGCACTAGAGTCGTCCATTCGCTTAAGTTATACTTACAGTTGTCGTTCCTGAGAATGTTTACCACCCATGGCAAGAGGAGCATTATTAATTGACGAGGAATAATCAGGAATACAACAGTCTATTCTTAGTAACCGCCCCTCAAGATTTGCTATGTCGGCGCGAGTTCCAATGCTGAGTTTAGCTCTAATTTTGAGCGACGTACTGTCATGTTCAATTTCTATGACCGAATTGTCACGTGCCTGAAAATTTCTGTTTCTATCTGTTGCCAGTGTTCATCTTCATTCTTTATCTGAATGCAATCTATTTTTTTACTCCAAAGTCGAAGATCTCTAGTTGTACTAAAGAAGCCCTCGCTAGGTCCTTTTGCTCTTGGATAAGTAGAATGATTCCAGGACAATTTTAATGGTTTGAAGAACCCTGAAGATGCCTGCTGTCGTCAAGAGTTCTTGATTAAATTTTACGCTACGAAGTATTTATTCTCAGTCTCCAGAGTGCGTGTGAGGTCCGTTCTTCTACTTGATGATGATAGGTTTTTTTGTGGCGCAAGGGCATCTGTGGCTAAAGAGCGCCATGGCACAAGGTACTTTCTTTTACTGAATGTGGGGTCAAAGACCCATTTCCCAAGCATTTCACCC
This sequence comes from Amblyomma americanum, assembly GCA_030143305.2. Lineage (NCBI taxonomy): Eukaryota > Metazoa > Arthropoda > Arachnida > Ixodida > Ixodidae > Amblyomma > Amblyomma americanum. The sequence goes on along the minus strand of JARKHS020032308.1, from coordinate 147,987 downwards.
TAATTAAGCCGAGCACCAGACCAGGGGAAAGGTTGTACCCATTGCATCGCCGGTGGGTACCCAGCGTCAGTGGGGATCGAACCCCGCACCTCCCGCATGCGAGGCGGATGCTCAAAACACTTGGCCACCACTGCGGTCCCGTTCTTCTACTTCAAACATTTTATCGTTAAACTCGATTCACTTCGACCCTTTCTGATGAAAGCGCTGGTGTTCTCAGTGCTGTACTGTAACAACAGAATCGGGAAATTTTATACAGCGCATTCGTTTTTATTGGCCTCCTTAGGCAATGCAGTCTCCTGATAGTGCTCCAATGAGCAACACAGAAGACTGGATAGAGGCTTCGTTTTTGTTGGGTGGCGTGTCTTCCAGGAAAGGTAAAACACGACGAACAGATGACGCTCTCTCTAGTGCCCTTCATGAGGCCGAGCAATGGGCGCCGTATATGAATTAAGTATTTTCACGTATTGTGCGGCATGGATCCAGCAGAGTGACTCATTTTTTCTATTGACGACGTTGGGTTTGAGTCTCCATTGATCATGACAACCCAGCATGGCAACACGCTGTTCCAGGCGGAGAGCTTTGTTACATAGACCTGCACATTCGGCGGCCAAAATTCAAGAATTATCTGTGAAAACTACTCGCTCTTCGAGCGCAAACATTGCTCCAGCAGGATCATAATGTAGGCTACGTTTTTTAAAGGCAATCTGACGTCAAAGCTTTCTTAAACAGTCCCTGATGAATGAAAAATTGCTATCGGCTACTAGTACACGTTTTGAAGAGGCTAGCCGAGCAGCCAATCAAACAGGCTGCGCCTGCTGCCTAAGGAAGAAGCAACGGGTGGCCTTGCTCTTTGGATGACTGATTTGAAAGCATGCTTTGAAGATGCTGTTCAATCCACTCGTAAAATTAGTCGCAAAGAAGAGTCTTCCCTAATCACATTAAAAAAACAGCAAAAATGTAACAGTAAACCCGCCGCGGCGGCTCAATGGTAAGGGCGCTCGGCTTCTGACCCGGAGTTCCCGGGTTCGAACCCGACCGCGGCGGCTGCGTTTTCATGCAGGCGAAACGCTAAGGCGCCCGTGTGCTGTGCGATGTCAGTGCACGTTAAAGATCCCCAGGTGGTCGAAATTATTCCGGAGCCCTCTACCACGGCACCTCTTTCTTCTTTCACTCCTTCCTTTATCCCTTCCCTTACGGCGCGGTTCAGGTGTGCAACGATATATGAGACAGATACTGCGCCATTTCCTTTCCCCAAAACCAATTATATTATAATGTGACAGTAGCCTTCGAAGAAACCGCGGCACTTGTGCACCCCCTGAGCTAGGACCAGGGTTGTTTCACCGATCGGTGTGTGGTGGAGTTAGTTGGATCCGTAGCTCAACTCTTCTCTCTGCAAACCGTACTTGCACTCGACAGCGCCTACTAACTTATTCCAGAAAATTTATGCAAGTAATGATGGTAAATTAAACGTCTCAAAAAGGTAAAAAATGCGCTCCTTTGTGTGCCATGATCTGGCCCGAATATATGAACATTTAGGCAAACAAATTTGCAAGTGTCTGTCTAATTCCCGTGTTTCAAAAATTTTTCACCAATGCGGAGCAAGTTGTTTAGCCCCGCGAACCGAGTACATTGTTTCAGCGGCAAAATCGCGATCCAGATCCTCGGTTCCGCCTTGGAGGTATTCGCCGCACAACGGGTCACCCCATCTTCCCGACACGCTGCTTTATGCTCTCCTTGCATTTAAATCTTCGATTGCAAGATAGGTATGCGGCGGTAGTTTTTAGTTTCACACAGTCAGACCGCCAATTGGAGCGCTTTTAGAAACATTGTTGAACGCAGAGGTCGAAAGAGGTCCATTGAATATGGCTGCAAAGGCTTCGGAAGTGATTTCATCTCACCGGTTCAGTAACACATTTTAACAGTTTTCAGGGACCGTTTATTTATGTCTTAAATTTTAATTAGAGATTACCTATGCCTTATGCGGATATATCCGAATATTGATGAGCTAGAACTGTTTTGAGGTAATCAACCTGAGCTGTTGCTTCACTATCTGTTGTCAGCCACGGACTAGAAATATTGGTTAAACCATTAGTTATTTTTTCCAGGTACAACTTGGGACTACTGTTCATGACGACTGTATCAGTGGTAGACGTTTCTAGAGCTACAAGCCCTCAAAAGGTCGCAGCTCTTTTTGCCTTGAACAGGCTACTTTTACGAATTTTTTCAAGAGATCATAGAACACCCGGTGTACAGTGTTGCTTTCAAGTTTGTATATTTTGATTAGTGCGAAGCACCTTTCTGATGGGTGAACCCTGAGCAAGATCTTGCGATGTATGTTGGTTTGTGCCATGAGCATAGCAACGGTGACATAGCAACTCTATAACATAGTTACGGAAAGAAATAAATAAAACAAATATATCCGCGACTGGGCTTTAAACCCACGGCGGCGTGGACAGATGCACTTTGCTGGTCTGTGTACAAAAGCACTATGCTATCGCCGCCGCTAATCATGCCTCGTGTTAAACTGCAACACACTCTTGCGTTGTGCATTGCTAGTCGTGGTCTTCAGCAACAAACACTGCTATGAAACTAAAGTCGTTGCCAGACGTGCCGACGGCCCAGTAAAGCTAAACATAGGCTTTCGCAAGTCTACTCGGTTGAAGTACGTTAAATGCGACCAGTTAAATAAACTGTGAGAAATACATCGGTGTGGTCTGTGCAGGTGAGTTGTACAGAAGAGCACACACTATATACGTGATAGGGCTCAATAATTAGACTAGCAGTTAACTGAAACGAACTATCCAAGTTTTCGTTTTGATTTCATAAAGCATGAACACCGTATATATGCGCCTAAGGGCCGCACTGGTGCGTAAACCGCTCACGGGAACTTGGGAGGCGATGATATCAAAAATTTATGAACTGAAATGGGTTTATGGCGGTTTAACGTCCCAAAGCGACTCAGGCTATGAGAGACGCCGTAGTGAAGGGCTCCGCAAATTTCGACCACCTTGAGTTCTTTAACGTGTACTGGCATCCCGCAGTACACGGGCCTCTAGAATTTCGCCTCCATCGACATTCGACCGCCGCGGCAGCCGAGCGCCATAACCACTCAGCCACCCCGGCGGCCAACTGAAATGAACTGGTTTACACGTGTGCACGCCTCCTCCGAGAAGCTGCCAGATTACGACAGCTGCCTGCGTCCATTTACGTTCATTTTTCCAGTACGCACCGCTGTGCCGCTGTGTGCTACTTGTGAGGGTCTTTGGTTTCGTCCGCGCAGCTCGGCATCATTTTATTTGCGCTGCATCTTGAGCCGTTTATTTTGCCAGTCGGCCGTTTTGCTAGTGTTGCCAACCGGACGATTAAAATGATCACCACTTCAGGTCGTGTGCTCATGGAATTTGAATTCATGGCGTTCAGTATCCCCGGTCATTACTGTTAAAAGCTTTGAAGTTACTGACATCATGAATGCAAATTGACAGAACAGAAGATGACTGCATTTATGAGGGTGATCAAAATTAATACCCTTTAAGCTATCTGAAACTAGGCGCTAGATGTAGCCTTAAACGGTAATGGACATAGGAACTAGTTGCCGTGGAATACGGCGTGCAAACTGAACTGAAAAATGCCGCTTTCGGGGTAAGGGCCCATTCCCCTAATTTGAGGAAAAAAAACGTGCGGCCCTTACCCGAATACATACGGTAAATCGCGAAATGGGAGGCCGTCAACATCTAAGGTGAGCCGAGTTTTAAATTTTTTTCCTCGGCAAAGTCGCCCGAAATATGAAACGTCAGCACCACGCATCTCAAAGCTCGTTGAGTTGGCCTTTTGCGCTCGATATTTCCAAAATATTTCAACAAAAGCTACCACTAAACAGAGGGAAGGAGGTGGAAAAGATGGCAGACGGCACTTACCGTTAGAAAGATGGAGCGATAGTTCGCAGCATATTGCAGCTCAGCGCTTACAATGTGAATGCTCTGCATTAACCGTAATGTACTTGTAGTCGACTATTAAAAGACCTTTGCAATTTATGATAATGGTAGGAACGATGATAATATGTTTTAATTGCTAACGATATCGCACTTACCGGCATTAAGCACTTGTAATGGCTAGTCCAAATTCCCGTAAACTGCGAATGGTGTAGGGTTTCGTTGTTACCATAGGTAGCGTTAGTAACCGTTAAATTCCCTAGCTTTATAACGCTCAGGCAAATTGGTTTAAAACTTGTCTCAGTGGAGTCGCCTTCTTCACCAGGGTAGTAATCATCGGTGCTGTTTTCACCTTCATCGCTGTCTTCGATACTTGTTTCAGGGGTGTGTTCTGCAACGCTAGAAACATGAAAACGTCGAATTATCCTCCTCCGTATTAAATGAAGAGAAAGCTATGAATAAGGACCAAAGTAATGGCAAGTGAGCTCTCAAGCATAATTCAGATCCTCGAGTGAGATGTGTATAGCATAATAAGCGCGTGTCTCCGGCCAGGCTGAAACAATATTTGGGAAAAATTACTTTTCATCAACATAGGAAAAAATGTGCTGGCTTTTTGTCGCCGAAATCAAGTCTAGGCTAAGCATGAAATGCTATGCAGAAGCAGCATAGATTTCTAGCACCGGTTATGGACGATACTGGCAACATTTTTGCGAGCTTGACTGATTTAGCTAGGTGTTAATTTATAGCAAAGATTGATTGGAAAACATCTCAAAAAGACAAAGACAGAAATGAGACAACACGACGCTGTTCTATTCAGTCTTTTCACTCACTGAATAAGCATCTCCTAGATCCACTGACTGCTATATATCGCCATAGGCGCCTTTCAATTCTTGTATTTGATCCCGTAGGTGGTCTAGGCGCCAGACGCTGCTTTTGGCGAATGACGTGCCAATGTTGGCCTGATTCTGTCCAACCACAGCAACACGTCCATTCACCTTTAGCTAGTTCTTGATTTTATATCCGGCGGCTTGAGGTTTTCGTTTTCAAGCGTTATACCACGCTTGCTTTAAATATGCGTGACGTTTATTTCTATATCTGGTGACTACAAGAAGCATATCTGGCAACAACGGAAATTGAATACCAATTTTCAGTGGCGGACAACGAAAAATGTAACGCCAACACTTATTGCGCTAAAGTTCTACGGCGCTATAATAGTACTGTCTAATTTGTTTTCGCGAAAGGAGACAACAAATAAGGGCCCACTCATTCAACAAGGATTCCCATCTGGTAAAGAAATTTTTCCACACTTGTGAGCATCCTAATCTTAAAAAGCATAGCAGAAATTCTATTTAGTGCGCCATTATTGACACCGGGTACAATGACGTAATTGGAGGGTATGGGGGCGCGTAACGTACTTAACATAAGATATTGAGTCACTTGTCATCACGTGGTAATTCCCGCCAAACTCACCTGGCCAATGTGGCCTAGAATTCACCCTTGTCGCGAAGTGTGTAGACGATCCACTGCATCCGTCGCTGTGACATATCAAGTCTGGCGGTGGGTATATACCCTGGGAGCTTTTTCAGTCGGCAGGACTCATGAGTACATGTCAGGAGCTTCCAGTGCGAAATTGATAAAAATGTGAGGCTCGACCAGTTGGCGACATCACGGCCCAGCCACGATTCAATTGCACGTAGCGGCGGTTAGTATTCTATTGCTCACAATGGGAGACATTTACACCTTTGCGGGAATGGGTTTAGCGCTGTACGCGTTATATAACAAAGCAGGTCTAGAATTAAGAGTGATTAATTAAATTTCGGGCATTAGGGGATAAATCGGTGAAACAAGAGTCAACTTAATCATTTATTCAATGCCGATAATTTTTAATATACAGAGTGGCCGAGTACAATCTCTCCCTTGCAATAAAGGCTTCATTCCTTCATTCAAATATACACTGATTAACCCAAAATTCATGCATGAGCTGCATAAATCAGCTCGATATTGGTTGTACGGCTGATTATTAGCGCACATGAAACAAGGGCGGACATAAGTACTCACGCTGAGGCCAGGCGGAAAGTTATCAGTGACGCCGACATAATTACCACTGAAAACGCCATTTGTATTGCTATTAATTAGTATTACAGGGAAAATTTGCTGAGCTGTAAGTGGAAGCGGTACATAACAGCCCAGGCTAAATGCTAAACTGAGCGAACAATAAACTGCCTCTGTGCTATAGTACTAGCGATATCAGGCGCCCACTTGCATTGTTCTGCTGTTATCGATCAACCATGAGCGCCCTGGCGACAATTTTCAAACCACTTGCGAGAAATTCCAGTACACGACCGGACGTAAGTAGAAAGTATCTGAGAAGATGTGCAGAAGGAACAAAAAGGAATGTGAGCAATTTAACGACATACATTCCATCTACTTCCAACCGCCATAGGGGTCTGTATTACATGTCCGGGAAAACACAATGGCTGAACTAGGCAACGGACTACTTAAAAAATCGGCGTTACACATCGACTGGGCGGCGGCGGTCGCGGCGTCAGCTTACCGCTGACGCCTCTAAAGCTGTCATCTCTGCGTGCACATCCTAGGTGGTGTGCCCTTTACGCGTTGTTGCCGGCTCCGATCACATTGCTGCGAGCCCTTCTTCGCCCGCTGTTCCTCGGTATTACTGCGCCGCCTAAAGGCTTTACGCTCGGCGGTGAACACAAGTGGGTCTTGTCTGCACCGTCGTCGAGCCTCTCGGCAGCGAGCGCCGCCATCGCTGCCGTAGCACTGTGCAACGTCACCTGCTCGACTATCCGCAAGAACTGATTTTTCTTTTTGTTACTTTTATCACCGGCCACCCACAGGCGGAACCTTCGCTGTGCTTCCTCTCACTAAGTACTTTCGCTTCTCTCTCAGCACGCGACAGCGCCTCCCATTATCGCCCCTACTTTCTCGCTTCTCTCTCCCGTATCAGCTCTCACCCATTACGTTTCAAGATGTCGTGGGGTCGGCTACAGCCCTTGATCTATGCGCCATCTGTGGCAGCAACTACTCACCATGTTTCAAGATTTCGTGAGGTCTCCTACCAACCCGAGATCAAGGCGCCATCTGTGGCTGCAACTAGAAAACAGCGCATCTCACATTAAGACTTCTAGCGCCATCTACAATAGCATTGTAGAAACAACTACCTGCCGCATGCCAATGATGACGTCATGGTCCAATATGGTGGATAGAGGCGGAACAATATGAGTATGACGTCAGGGGACGAAATGGCGGCATAGTGTCGGTTTCTTGAATCCGAGATGGCCGCCCTTAAAATTGGTTGTGCCCTCTCATTCCTTTCTTCCCTCTCGCCAAAAATACTCTAAAGCGGGTAGGAAAACTGCCCCGTTGCGGGACCGCTATACTTGTATATATTCGTTCCGCTATATATACTCCCACAACAACTTGCACCCATCCGTGGACAGCTGTATACCGAATTACTAATTGAAGCGTTTCCATATGGCACCGCAAGCCGAATTCTAGGCCCACCTTGACCCCCCAAACAAGGAAAGTTCCGTTAGGGACATATCTTGAGGTGGTGGCGCTCGACAAATGGTAGACGTGCATTGCAATTTCTCTGATAGATGGCGCTAGGCGGTGATTGTTAAGCTAGCCGGCGTGCGTGCACGCTAGCCGAGCATGGTGGCAATTCACCCCGTTTCATCCGTTTGTCGAGACGAGCGGTACGTTCTTCTTCGCTTTCTTCATCCAGTAAATCAAACAGCTAACGCTCGTTACTTCAACGTCTTCCAGATGATGGCGGCCATCTTTTTTGTTTTCTAATCTTTCCGGGCCATTTTGATTGGTGACCTTCGACAGACCTCATCCACGCGTCTGCTCAGTGTGGGCTTTGTTAATCAACTGCCGCCGTAAAAAGGCTATTCAATGAATAAATACCGTAGCTGGTTGCTCGTTCACAGGATCATACGGTGAGTAAGTGATAAGCAGCCTGTGACATCTAGCTTTCGAAACAGTTCAGCAGTGAGGCTGGAACACGCTTAGAAAACAGTAAACGTAGCTATGAAAGCGTTCGCGAGTGCAATAATGGCTCGTTCTGAAGAGGTCGTCTCCATGTGCTATCAATCTATCTAACGGGTTGTTGAACTAGGCAGAACATAGACATTCCTGTAGTGATCTGCATGTGCAGGATGATAATCTTCAAGTGCCTTGTTCTGAAAGTTTGATATCGAAATTCCCGTTGACTGACGTGAGATGGTGTTTAGAAATTTCACCCCAGTAGTTGGTTGTTGAATTTTTTATCTCTTTTCCGAAAAAGACAAGTCAGTCTTCTGGCAACGCCTGATATAAGCTGTATGGACAGGCAGAGCGGCGAAACATGAAGACATTTATCCACTTTCAGCCTTAGCGTATGTTGAGCCTCTATAGGTATGATAAACATTTTTCCCAGCTTAGCAACAAACATAAAAATAAGAATGTAAAATTGCTGCTAGGGCTATGTTATCTTCTAAAGAAGATAGCTCGTCGCGCTGCCTGTTGCAGGGTAATGAAATACAGTTACCCTGTGTATAAATGTACAAGAGAAGTTATCGCGTAAAATTTTTTAGCACCACTAAGCTGACGCTTGCCTGCTGTTGGCCTGCCTCACATTCCCCGATTAAAACGTAAGCTATATTTCTGGAAAATGCCACGACATTGTACGAGAGTGAACGCTCATTTGCTTGGAGAAAAATCACTGCACTGCAGTAAATACAACAATAAAACAATGCATTAAATGCAATATATGTTAGATCTTAAAGGAACATTTCCAGCGAATCATTTTAATGACACTCATATAGAGTTCACGGCACTCGGTGAGAAAATATGAATGTGACGTAATGCAAATTAAACTTAGCTATTGAGGCAGCCCACAGGGCAAGCGCTCACTTTGCACACACGCCCCCCCCCCCCCCCCCCCCACACACACACATTCGTGGAAACCCGTGGCCGACGGTGCCCAAGCGACGAACGACGAACGACCAGAAAACCTTTCCCTGTATGCTTTCACTGACCAAGTATTCAGCTCTCGCCAAAACAGCAAACCACTCAACAACAAAGCGACGCAGAGACTTCGGGCGGTGCTTTAACGCCGTCATATTCCCGTAGCTTAGAATTCTGTACTGCGACCGTCTGCGTTTTCGGTTCTCGCTTCCTTTTTTGCACGGCACGTCTAAGTTGTACTCCTGCTATATGCTGCTATTCTTGCCCGACATGTGCTTCAGCCATGACAAAGAGCAATGGTTGGTCTCGACCGTGAATTTTGCTCCTTGGATATAGGAAGACAGTTTTTGAATTCCCCATAATACCTATGCACAGGCACTCTTTCTCAGAGGTGCTGTATGATTCCTCTCGCGGCGTCAATTTTCGGCTGAGGTACAGCGTGGGATGCTCTTCTTTCTATTCGTTTATCTGAGAAAGCACGACACCTAGGCCACGGTTACTAGCATCGAAGTTGAGAATGAACTCTCGAAAAAAATCTGGTGAAACCATCAATGGCTGCGATGACAGAGCTTCTTTCACATTTTGGAAGGCTTTCAGTTTGGCGCGTGTCCAGTTGACCGCATCAGCCTCGTGCTTTCGCAGGCTATTTGTGAGCGGACTGGCAACCTTCTGTGCTCTCTCCAAGTTTGTCCTGAAAATTTCTTTCGTCTCCTTTAAACTCTGCAGTAGTTGGAGCACATACTCGGCCACACTTCTGTCCACACGTTCGTCCTCCCAGAACTCACGAACAAGCCTTACCGGACCGCGAAGATTTCTCCCGTGTACCAGCTCTCCGGGAGCAAATCCAGTCCCTTCATGCGCCATTGTGCGTAGGGAGAAAAGGGCTCCGGAATACAGAAGTCCCAGTCCAATTTCCTCTCGGAGCACATCGCTCTCAACACTTTCTTGAGCACTGCATGCCTTCTTTACAAGCTATTACTCTGTGGGTGTTAAACAGAGCTGTGTAGGATTCTTATCCCTCATTTTTCTAGAAAAGTGGTGGTCAGCGCAATAGTGAAATTCGTTCCCTGATCAGTTTTCACGTCCGCAGGGAATCCGACACACGAAAATACAGTTTACAGACCATCCACCACCTCAACAGAAGTTGATTCCTTTAGTGGTATGGCCTCAGAGAATTTAGTCGTGGGGCACAACAACGTCATCAGATACTTGTGCCCTGATTTTGTTTTGGGTAACGACCCCACGATGTCAACAACAACTCTGTGGAAAGGCTCGGAAATTATGGGCACGTTTATCATGGGAGCGCTCCATTTGTCGGTGGATTTGCCGGCTTTCTGGAAAATCTCACAGGTTCGGACAAAATCCTGAACATCCCTGAAACATCCTGGACAGTAAAATTCCTGAAGCAGCCTTGCTTTCGGTTTGTTTACGCCAAGGTGTCCAGCCCATGAATTGTCGTGACAGAGCTGTAGTGTTTCCCTGCTATATCGAGCAGGCACTAATAGCTGATCAAATTTCCTTCCTCGATTATCCTCGTAACGAGGGCACAAAATACCGTTTTCCTCCCGTAAGGAAATGTTCTGTGATGACACGCCATCATTCATGTCATTTCTAAATACCCTAAGAGTCGGGTCGCTTTTCAGTTCAGACCTCAGCTTCTCTTTGCTAACTTCAAGCAGCTGATCAAGGCTGCGAGCAGGAGGAGCGACAAACGAAGTCTTAAGCTCACTTTCTATTCCTTTCGAGCGCTGAGTGCTCTGCACCTTGTGCGCTATTCCAGCCTCGTCTTCCCTAGGTACAGCCATTTCAATAGGGCACTTTTCCTCCTCTTCCCCGATTATCCTGGCATTTATTAGTTCACTGGCATCAGCTGCTGTCTCCTGATCTTGGTAGATAAACTCCTGCGAAAGTTGCCACGCTTTAGCGCGTGTTAGAGCCATTACTTGAGCTTCGCCGTCAGCGAAAGCACAACCCCTTTTGTTCAGCAGTTCTTCCGAACTGTTCGAAAAGAGGTAAGGGTAGCCTTCGTTCAGACCTTGCGTTTAGGGTGCCGAATGACCCCTCAATTCCGCCCTTAGCCATTGGCAAACACCCCGAGTCTTCACTGACTGCCTGACGAATCCATACGCCCTCTGATACATAGTCTTCTTTGGTCATATATTTCGGATGGATTGCATTCGTTGTGGCTGCCGAATCCCTGAGTACCCTGCATTTCTGTCCATTTATGATGAAATCTATACTGTACGCTTTCAGAAGGTCATTGTTTCTTGGGTGATCACTCAACGAGGCTAACCCTGGCCTTTCTTTTGTGCAGTTTAGGGCAAAATGGCCTAGCTCTTTACAAATATAGCAGCTAAGAGCCCTCTTTTTTCAGCTCTGAAAAAGGGCACCACTCTCTTTACTCCCAGACTCATGAGCGTTACGTGAGGTATCAAGGCGCAGCGAACCACGTTCTCTGTCCGTTTCTCCACGAGCCCTCAGCTGCTCTTTGGAAGACAATTTCTGCCCTGGTACCCGTTCCTGAAGTCTTGATCCGCCTTAGGCTGCCTAAAGCTGTGGCTTGGCACGTACTCGTCTGGAAGCTGCTCCGCTTTTTCCACGGACAGTCCGTCTTGCCGGTCCCTGACCCACAAGCGGATGTTTTCCATCAAGCTCTCATAGAACTGGTCCAGACAATACAAATCCTTTAGTGTTTTGAAATTTCCTGCCTATCAGATTTTACCCACTGCATCAGGTTGTTATTTAAAGTGCAGGCAAATTCCAAAAAAACTTTCATTCGGTTTCTTTCTTGATGTGCGAAATCTGCCCCTGAACTCTTCGGTGCAAATCCTGTACTTCGCGAGCAGGCTTGATCTTACCAAATCATAGTTACCCGATTCACTAGAACTCAAAGAGCCACAACCTGTGAAGGTTCTCCTGGGAGCAACGCCAGCAACTTTTCTGGCCATATGTCGTGGCTAATTGACGGTCTCTTGCGCATCCTTTCTTAACTGACGTGGTAGAGAGCGATGTCATCGTCTTCTTTGAGCGGCAGAAGCAAATTCGTCATTTTAACGTTACCTCCCTGAGGTGTGACGGCACTTTCACTCCGTTCCGACCTAGCCCTGTCGAGCCTTGCCTTCTCGATTTCGAGCTCAATCTTTTTGTTCTCTCTGCAAGCTTCCAACAGAGGTTCTCTTTTTTGTTTTCTATCTGCTTTTCTCACTCATCCGCCTTCGCTTTCTCCACTCGGAGTATCTTTTACAAAGCGTCCGTTATCTCGTCCTCCTAAAACTCCACCTCTTCAATTGAGTGGCGAATTTCTGGTTTCCTCATACTTTGGTTTACCTCTAAACAAAGTTCAGCTGGCAACTGCAGCAATTCGTCTTTACTTAATTTCTTTATATACATGGTTGGCGAGAGCCGACTATAAAGTCTCCAAACTAATCACACAGCCAGTGGCGATTAAGTGAAGTCTACTCCTCAGCTAGAACCCAGTTCTAGATCATCTGGCAGTACGTAGTCGTTTAACCGCTCGCACGAACCAGGAGCTCGCGATGGCCACTGTGGGTTTAGAAGTCACGAACAGACCAGTCCGGCTATCCCAAATCGTCGAGGTCGCCTTTGAGCGGTTGTCTTAACGCCTGGCCTTCACGCTGCGCTGCGACGAAGGTGACTCCCTGATGAGCGACGTAGCAAAGCACCGCTGATCCCGGATCCTCGAAGGCGCTCCCTTGTCAGCGGTTGTCCACCAGCCTTGTCCTTACCCACCGCTGCCACCAGTTTGTTGCGAGGTACGGGTTGCGGACTCGGTGAAGGTTAGGAATTGGGTCTTTATTTAGAGATTTTGACCCAAAAGAACAGAAGAGGGCCTCAGGCCCTTGGAAGGTAGACTTGTTCCCCGTGCAGCTGCTCTCTTCGGCTGCCGGAGGTAGACTCCCGTTGTCCGTTGACGGTCGCGTTTTCGAACGGAGTGTCACGGGACTAAGCTGCGAGCTCTAGGAAGGAAGCGTCCTTGGTGGCCGAATCCAGACCAACCCGAGTTTTGACGCGAGAGGAGTGGGGAGAAGCCGCGCTTCGCGACCCTCAAAACATGTCAAGTCCGAGAGGGGTGCGTCTTCGGCTGAAAATGAGCTCCGCGTCTGTGACTAGGCCGGCACCCTGCGGCGCCGAGGGTAGGCCGGAGCGTTCGCGGCACAAACAATTTCCGGAGCTCGCGGGCCCGCAGTGTCTTCCAACGCAACAATACCCTCACTGCACTAAAAATTGATTGATAAAAAGACACCTTCAAAATTATCGTCAGTGAGGGCACCGGTGACGCGGCAGGTGGGCAATTTCGCAATGCTATTACTGAATAGCTGCCGTCCCAGTAACACGTTTGAAGGCATAATCATTGGAGGTTGTGAGGCTGGTTATTAGCGCACATGAAATAAGGGCGGACAAAAGTACTCACGCTAAGGCCAGATGGAAGGTTATCAGTGACGCCCACAGCATTGCCACTCTAAACGCCATTTGTATTGCTATTAATTGGTATTACAGTGAAAGTTTGCTGATCAGTAAGTGGAAGCCGTACAGAACAGCCTGCGCTAGGTGCTAAACTGAACAAACAATTGAACTGCCTCTCTACTCTAGTGCTAGCGATTTCAGGCACCCACTTGCATTGTTCTGCTGTTATCGATCAACCATGAGTGCCCAGACGACAATCTTCAATGCACTTGCGAGAAATTAAAGTACATATCGAGACATATTAAATCGAAAGTATGTACGCAGATGTTCACAACGAACAAAATGTTGTGCGAGGACTTTAATGACATAAATTGTTTTTATTCCCCAACCGGCGTACGGGTCTGCATTACATGCCCGGGATAAAAACAATTGCTGATCTAGACAACGACCTACTTAAAAATCGGCGAGAGATGTCGACTGGGCAGTGGCGGTGGCGTCAGCTTTCAGCTGACGCCTGTAATTCTCTCGTTCCCGCGTGGCCTTTTTAGAAGGTGGACTATTTAGAAGCATTGCGCGTGAAGAGCTACAGAAGCTTCGCCCTGTCGAGCGACACCAGGGTGTCGGAGCCATTCCGGACGCCGTTCGTGACGAAGACCGTCGAGTGGTGTAGCCAACGACCGGTCCCCAGCCGCCGCCTGCGCCGTATGTCGTGACGTACAGCCAAGCGTTACGTAGCTCTGCGCCAGCACCACCGGCGTTTACTGCCCGGCTCCTCCTGCACCGCAGCAACGCTTCTCTACTGCGCCTGCTCTCTGACGCACGATCACCTCTCAGCAAAGCACACGTGTGGCACATGTCGAACTCGCCCTTGTGCTTCCACTGCGGTGAAGCCGGCCGCATGCTGGGCCACTGCCCGTATACCGTATATCGTCTGATGGGCCTGCGAGGGTTTTCACCAGACGCACTCCGGCCGCTCTATCGACCACTAGCTGACGGCCACCTTACCCCCTGCGCACTCATCACAGCGCCAGTCCGGTCCAGGTCGTCGTCGCCCCGTCGGGTCTCTTCCCCCGGTAGCCAGTCGTCACTCCAGTAGTCCTCTAGTCCATCTCAGGAAAACTGAGGACGGGTACCTCTGGGTTTAGGGCTGCCGCCACTCCACAATTCGAACGAGATCCTCTGCTTGCCAACTTGACCCTACAACCCTATCTTCCAGCCCCTTCTCCGGTCACCTTCCGACGCAAAGAGCAGCGTCTGCTTGACGCCCAATTTCGACGAACACCGCGACCCTCCCCTCCGGATCCTTCCACGACGCACGTCCCAGAAAGTGAGCTCGTTTCCGCCGAAATACCAGTCGTCGCTGACAACCACCATGTGACTGCGCTAATATTGTCACGTTGTCGTTAAACAGCCGAGAGTCATATTGGAGTTAAGCGGCCGAAAGTCAGCAGCGGCGTAGCCCTGGACGAGCGCTTCTTCTTGATAGGCGCGTTCGTCTGCACGAGCGCTGGCGTCTTTAGCCCCCTCCTCCGAAAGCATCGACCTGATAATGGAAAGAAATCAGGGGGTCCCGAGAAGAGTTACGGTGTCCTTGCGTAGTAGGGCTTCAGGCGAACCACGTGGACCACCTCGGGACGGTAGTGGCGTCGAGATTGTTGAGTCTCAAGAGGGACAACTTCATCATTCAGGGCTCCAAGGTGTCGCACAATTCGGTAAGGACCGAAGTAGCAGCGCAAGAGGTTTTCACTCAATCCGCGTCGTCGGATAGGAGACCAAACCCAGACAAGGTCACTTGGGTGGTATTCCACATGCCGCCTCCGTAGGTTGTAGCGTCGCGCGTCCTCGCCCTGTTCGTCCTGAATTCGAACACATGCGAGTTGGCGGGCAGCTTCGTGGCGTTGTAAGAAGGACGCGACGTCGTCATTTGTATGATCCTCGACATGAGGCAGCATGGCATGGAGTGTTGTCGTCCCCTGATGTCCAAAAACTAGGCCAAACGGTGTCATGTTGGTTGTTTCCTGCACGACTGTATTGTATACGAACGTGACGTAGGGTAACACGTCGTCCCAGGTTTTATGTTCCACGTCCACGTGCGTTGAAAGCAGGTCCGCAAGCGTCTTGTTTAGACGTTCCGTGAGTTCGTTAGTTTGGGGATGATAAGAAGCCTTCCTACGGTGACTGGTGTGACATAAAATTATAATATGGTGCAGGAGGTCAGAGGAGAAGGCAGCCCCTCTGTCCGTAATCAAAATTTGTGGAGCACCATGACGTAAGATGATTTGTTGAACAAAGAACTGGGATACTTCGATGGCGGTGCTACTTTGAAGAGATGCTGTCTCCGCATAACGTGTGACATAATCAGTGGCTCCTATTATCCACCTTTTTTCGGATCCGGATGTAGAAAAAAACCCGAGAAAGTCGATGCCGACTTGTTGAAACGCCTGCGAAGGCGGCTCAATGGACTTGAGGAATCCGGCTGGCTTCACGGGCGGAACCTTGCGGCGCTGGCAATCCCGGCAAGTGCGGACTTAATGCGCAACGTGAGGACCAAGGCGAGGCCAGTAGTACTTGTTTTGAATTCTCGCTTGTGTTCTAGTAACAACAAGACGGCTGAAAGCTGGTTCGTCATGGCAGGCGTGAAGAATTTCGTCGCGTAGGTTCACAGGGACGACCAGCAAGTATTTTCTACCGTTGGCGGCGAAATTCTTCTTGAAGAGAACCCCATTTCGTATGCAGAGAGACGATAAAGCTCGCATGAAGGCTTTAGGGACTCTCCTGCTGGCACCTTCAAGATAACGAATTATGTCGTGGAGATCGGGGTTGGCGCTTTGATGCTCGGCGAAGTCGTTGGTATGTAGGTAGGTAGGTAGGTAGGCCTCAAACAATGCTGGCACATACCCACTGCGGGGGAGTTGCCAAGACACAGGGTTGGTATGTAATGCATTCAATAGGACTTCACTGTCGTCAGCAGCGTCGTCCGGAGCTGCTTGCACGGGAGCACGAGAAAAGCAGTCGGCGTCTGTGTGTGTCTGACGGGATTTGTAAATGACGGTGATATCGAACTCTTGGAGTCGAAGGCTCCATCGTGCGAGGCGCCCGGAGGGATCCTTGAGGTTGGTCAGCCAGCATAGTGCGTCATGATCGGTCACTGCTTTGAAAGAGCGGCCTTAAAGGTATGGTCTGAACTTCGAAACTGCCCACACGATGGCGAGGCATTCTTTTTCAGAGGCAGTGTAGTCGGCTTCTGTCCTCGATAGTGCGCGGCTGGCATAGGCGCTGGCACGTGGTTGGTCCCGACGAACTTGAACTAGGACAGCGACCAAACCAACGTTGCTTGCATCTGTGTAGACCTTTGTGTCTGCAAGCTTTTAAAAGTGCACCAGCACAGGGGGTGACTGCAGGTGGCATTAAAGCTTTTGAAACGCCATCTGCTGTGATAGTTTCCACTTGAACGGTACATGCGCTTTGTCAGATCAGTAAGGGGTGAGGAAATTTTAGAGAAATTCTCCACGACGCGGCGGTAATACGCGCTAAGTCCGAGGAATCGAGGAACTTCCTTCTGGTAAAGTGGCGGTGAAAAATTGGCAATGGCAGATGTTTTGTCGGGATCCGGAAGGACTCCTTGGTAGTTCACGACATGGCCTAAAAACTTTGACTCTTCGTATGCAAAATGGCAATTTTCGGCTTTTAGAGTAAGGTCTTATGACGTCATGGCCTGCAATAAGGCCTCGAGGCGACACAGGCGCTCCTCGAAAGACTAGGCAAAAACGATGACGTCGTCGAAGTAGACCCGACAAGTTAGCCACTCCAAATCTGCAAGAACAACGGTATCCATGAGCCTTTGGAATGTCGCGGGTGCCGAACGAAGACCAAATGGCATCACCTGGAACACGTACATGCCGTCTGGAGTGATGAATGCCGTTTTATCGCGGACCCTTTCGTCTACCTCAATTTGCCAATACCCAGACTTCAGGTCCATGGAGGAGAAATATCTGGTGTTGCATACGCGATCCAAAGCGTCGCCAATTCTGGGTAGTGGGTACACATTCTTTTAGGGATGTTGTTTAACCGACGGTAGTCAACACAGAGTCGCAAGGTGCCGCCCTTCTTCACAAGCACGACAGGTGCCGCCCACGGGATCCTAGAAGGGCGAATAACGTCGTCGGCGAGCATTTCTTTCAGTTGTGTGCTGATAGCCTCACGTTCTTAAGTGGACACTCGATAAGGTGACTAGCGGAGTGTTGGAACATTTTGATCAGTAATTATGCGATGTTTGGTAAGATTCGTCCGTCCGACGCGTGACGGCGACTCGAAGGCACCACGGTACCGATCGAGCAGTTCCCGTACTTTGTCTCGCTGTTCGAGCGGCAGCGTTGGGTTAATGTCGTACTGAACACCAGCAGGTCTATCAGTCTCAGTCGTTGAAGCAGTCGTTAAACTGTGCACACACCTAGTTTCACTAAGAGCGTCAATATACGCCACAGTCGTTCCCTTGTTGAGGTGCTGGTGTTCGTTGCTGAAATTTGTGAGAAGAACGTTGACTGTGCTATCTTCGAGGAAGACAACCGCACTGGCGACGGAAAGTCATCTGTCCAGAACCAACAACTGCTTGCTTTCCATGGCACCCTCAATTTTCCGTATGTTCTTTGAGCCGACGGTTATCATTACACTGGAACATGGAGGCACGGTCACGTGTTCGTCTAGAATGTGCAGCGCCGCTGGAAGAACACTATCTACGGATATGGCCTTCCCGGTCGAGAACTTGACGGACTGCGATTGCAGGTCAATCACGGCTTCGTTTTCAGTCCTAAAATTTATGCCGAGTATGACGTCCCGGGAGCACTCGGCAAGCACTGCGAACGTTCCTATTTAGGAACATTTGGCCTTGCACGGTTACCCGGGATGTGCACGTTCCCGTTGATGTGATGAAATGGTCCCCTGCAGTACGCATCTGTGGGCCGTCCCAAGCGGTTGTGACCTTTTTTAGTGCCGTAGAAAATTTTCCACTGAGCTCAGAATAATCGGCGCCAGTATCCGCTAGCGCGGTTAGATTGGCACCGTCGAGTGAAATCTCTAAGTCGGCTGCTGCTAGCGTCTTACTTTGGGGATGTCGAGGCAGTCGGCTTCGGCTGCAGTGCGTCGAAGGAGTCCGGCATCTGAAAGGGCATCATGGCCACGGTGCGGTCCGTGAGGACATCGGCTTGTTTTGAGGCCCTTTGGCTGATGAGTCGTCGGTACGGCTATGGAATTGGGCGTTGTGTTTCAACTGTCTTGCGGCGATGGAGGATTTTGCACATTTTGTCGTTGAGGAGCCGCAACTCAAGACGCTGCTGCATCTAGTTTCCCCTACGGGGACGCCGAGACCGGTCTCGTCCTTGGGAACTGTAGCGACGCGGAGATAGTGATCGAGAGAAGCGGCGTTGTACTGAGTCCGCTTACGAGATGCAGTCCGCTATCTCCTGCGGTCGTTCTCCAGACGTCGGACGGTGACAGCCGGCGGGGAATCCTCGAACGCCCATCTCCCTGTAGGGGCAGCGGCGCCAAACATGTCCAGCCTCACCGCAATGGTAGCACAGCGGCTGATTGTCTGGCGCTCTCTAGATATCCGTTCTGATTCGTCCTAGGCGCTGTGGAGAATTCGGCTGGAAAGGTTGACTCCGTATGGACCTCCTTCACCCCGCGACGTCACGAAGATGCGGTGGCGCTGATGTCAGCAGCGACTTTCGCATGGTAGGCAAAACAGCTACGGCCAGCCGGTGCCTACCGCCGCTGCTGCAGCTACCGGCGGCTACATATCATGCCTGCGCACTGCAGAAGCCGCATGTATTGATCAGCTGCGTCACTGTTAGATCCACGTAGTAGCGTAAAAGGAAATTTAAATTAGCCCCGATAGGTTCCTCGCGATAAATACCGCATTAGTAAACTGGCTAACGGAAATGGGCCGCGGTACTAAAGCGCGTAGTCTGGGAGTCGATCAGCACTGCCACTCAATGTACTTAATAGCATGTAAGTTACCGCTTTAATTCACCTGAACATCAGCATAGTACGCTTATAACTGCGTAAGGAAAAAAAGCACGTATCTAGCTGCTCACGCATTTATCACCTTGAGCCGGTGTGCACGGGGCCCCCGCCGGCGGGTTCACTCGCCCCCAATGAATGCGTTCTTTTGTTAATAGCACAGCATGTTTTAATGGCACCTTTTATGGCATTTGATATTTACTAGAAAGTGTTTCTTATAATGACAGACGTAATTGTTTGATTCGAGTAGAAAGAAGTCTGGTAAGTTCATGCGCGGTCACGTTGGCTTGCTTAGAATGGCGTACCTTAAGTGTGCTATAAGCCACATGCTTTTTCATTGCATCATGCATGTGTCATGTTTCATGATGCAGTCCATGACCGCGAAGCTTGTTTGGAAAGAAGCAGCCGCAGGCGTGCTACTAACAGACGTGTCGAGATTGAGAGGGGCCGCGGCAATGAAAAGTATTTCCGTTATTTATGCACGCGATATGAAACTAAATTTGGTGCAAATATGAAATTGCTACGCTAGTTTCGGTAATGCCTTTTATTTTTAGCTATACCTGGTGCAGTTCTTGGGTAAATATAATTAACACCCTCGTCAAGTCACCTCAAGGTCTTGACTAATTGAGTAGAAAGTGCGCAAATTTTTTATGCCAGCATGTTTACAAAGCCTTGTTCTGTATATGACGCTATTCTTTTTTAGATGATCATGTACTTATGCATGCATAGTTACGTGAAAACGTATCTTACAAAAATAACGAACATAATACTGCCCTGTAGGAAAAAAAAATCGAGATAAATTACATTCTTCAACGTCTCAGGAATCGTTTGCGACAAATATAATCTTCGATTTTCATGCGTTACGAAATTACGAAGGTGTGAGTGATGCCAATCGCAGAAAATGTGAAAGGTCAGAAAACGAACCTTATAATTAACGTTTATTTCCACGTTTTTGGCCCCTTCGCTCGCGCTTTGGTCAAAGAAATGCGGCTCTGAACACAAAGAAAGCCTCGAAGGAACTACCTCACAATTTTCGACGACACCGCATCTCGAAAGCGTACTTTATAAATTTATACTGAATATTTTGCTATAATTTTTCGTCACGAAACAGAACACCCCAGGGCTAAGAAAGAAAATAATTCCAGAAATCAAAAATTTTCACCAAATCGACCAGTTTAACAAGAGGAGAAGTCGGCCTGGCTGGTGCGTGATCCTGCGGATAAAAACAGCGCTTAAGCGGGACAGCTAGAGGGGAATAAGTACACGACGCTGTCCCCACTTTTCGCACAGCACGACACCTACATATGCCAGCAGACGGTGAGTGCACGTCTGCTCCGCCGAAAGATCGCCAGCACATCCTCTCACTAGTGTCTCGAAGCAAAATCATTCTGGCTAGAGCAGAGTGCCAAAAACTTCCTATTTTATTCAATGCCTAGCGCAGAAATCAACGGCAGAAACGCTTTGTGTTTACTACTAACCATATATACAATACACAGTGGCGAACTATTCCTCTGAATACGCCGCACGTGGCCAACGCGAGCTCGTGTAGTTCAAGAAATAACTAAGCTGTAAACATCAACCATTGCTGTGATTCGCAGAAGCTGAAAACGCGCCTACAAGCATTGAAAACCCGCACTCAACACCTCTCCGCGACGACACTCCCTGGCCTTTTGCCTACCACGAGCTCGCTAGCGACTGCAGCGCCACCTCGTTTGTTTACAAACATTGCAGGAGGTCTACAGCGGCGGAGGCAGGTGCGTCATAACGTGGGTTCGGCTGGGACGGGATGAAACGACGTGTGACGGCGGCGTAGCTCAGATCAGGGTGCCGCGGCTGTGCCGGGTCTGGGAGAGGTAGCAGTATGCTCGTACTTAAAACCTGCTGCACCTCCTTGCGAACAACATCAGCAAGTGTGGCAACCTGAGGCTGCACCTTAGCCGGAAAGGGCTTCGCCAGTTTTCACGCACGATGGATCGAATAATCTCACGTAGAGGTTCTGCTTAGTTCGTCGTAGCTCCATCCACAGTGGGCGTGTGTATCGATGTTGTTCGGTCGTGCTGTCGGGCCCTCATGTCAAGAGACTTTTCGATGGAGCTCGCCTCCTTTACGAAATCAGTTAGAGTCACCGGAGGGCTTCGAAGCAGCCCGGCGAACAGCTGCTCTTTAGCCCCTTTCATCGGAAAGCTGGCCTTCGTCTCCTCCGACATGGTTGGGTCCGCACGTCGGAAGATTCGCTTCACTTCTTCGACGTTCATCATCACAGTCTCGCTGGGGAGGTGATGTCGGGCCCGGAAAAGCAGGTCAGCCTTCTCCTTGCGTAACGTGCTGTCCTTGAAAACTTGGAGGAACTCAGTTTTGAACGTATTCCACGTTCGAAGGCCAGATTCACTGTTGATCAACCATGTCCTCGCGTGGTCTTCGATGGCAAAATAAACATGACGCGTCTTGCAGTCAGCGCCCCAGCCACTGTAGGTGGCTACCCGGTCGTAGTGGTCCAGACAGTCTTCGGCGTCCTCGTGGGGTTGGCCGTGGAAATGCCGTGGCTCTCGCTGGTAGTGGAGCAGGACCGGCGGAACTGTAGCTGGAGGATTCATTGTGGGAGCCCTTCGTTGTGGATTAGAAGCAGGGAGTAGCCCAAATTCAGGAGGTAGGCCTTGCAATCGGCTACTGCCCTTGTGGACTGGCGTGTCTACCTTAGGCATTTGTCCGGGGCGTGAACTGCGGCTTGAAAGAGGCGTACGGTACATTAAAGGGGTAGCGAGCACCTGCCCCATATGTCAGGTTGGCGTTAAACAGCCGAGAGGCATGTTGGAGTTAAGCAAGCGGCCGAGAGTCAGCAGCGGTGTAGCCCTGGCCGAGCGCATCTTCTTGCTCTTGATAGGCGCGTTCGTCTGCACGAGCGCTGGCGTCAACATATGCCGGCGCAAATTTCTGCGTTATGAGTCATGGTCTTGCTGCCCTCTCGAGAAAAGTGCTGACACCTTGGCACGGAACATAAATTCGGATAGCTGTCGGTCATGTGGCAATGCCACTTGGCGTCTGCACCGCTAGGATAGACATTCGCGGTATCATCTTCACTGGGTGCTTCGCTGCTAAGGCTCAGTGCTCGAAGGAGCTCTTACCCTCTGCCTGGAGTTTCTTCGCGAAAATGGCGCTATCATCTACCTCCGGGAATTGATGGTCGCTTTATCCGCCCCGTGCACCATAGGCGATGGCAGTGCGCCAGGCAGGCCTGTTTTTCGCGTGTACGGTGACCATATCATTCTACCACCGCGTTCCAGCTTGCTTGTTTCGTGGAGTTCGACAACCCCCGCGCGTCCAGCGGTATCGCACAAGCAAACCTCCCTATACTGCTGAGCCAAAGAGTCTGCATCGCATGGGCGTCGTTGCTCTTGCAGAACCAGCGAACTCAGGTTCTAGCTACGAACTTTAGCGCCGAATACCGCCACTTGCCGAAATATATAGCCATCGCCTATTTCGATGAACTTAACGAGACTGCCGCCCACTGCGCGTTGACAACGTCCAGGGACACTCCTCCAAACACCTTGTCGAACAGGTAAAGCTGACTTTAATACTTATTTGAGCACTGATCAGCAACACCGCCTGCAAGCTATCCTTCACCCAGTCCATGACTGCTTTGTGACCACATCTATAGCTTTAAGGTCAGCCAGACGTCCATAACGAAACACCGCATCATTGTTGGTGGCAATGAACGGCCTATCCTTCATCGCCCCTATCTTGTGTCGGACGTGAGGCGATACGGCTGCAGGTTGACGAAATGCTCAAGGATGATACCTTACAGACGTCTACAAGCCCATGGGCTTCGCCCGTTGTGCTGGTCATGCCCGCTACTTTTTTCCCTTGACCTCCGCAGTGAGTACTGACAGATTGACGTGGATGAACGGTACCACGAGAACACAGGGTTGGTTACTCCTGGGCGGGTTGTATGAGTTGAAGGTGCTCCCTTTCAGCTTGTGTTCCGCTCCTGCCACCTTTGAAAGAATGATGGACATTGTCCTAGTTGGCCTCGAATTGCAGTCCTACCTCGTCTACGTTGACACAGTTGCCAATTTTTTTCTGCCATCTACGACGAGCATCTCAAGCACTTCAGTGCAGTACACACGATCGGCCGGCCTCTCGCTCAAACCTGAAAAATGACACTTTAACTTCGAACAGCTGAAGTTTCTAGGCCATATCGTGAGCGCTGAACCTGTTAGCCCTGACCCTCACAAGACGGCTGCAGTCTGTACATTCCCGACCCCTTCTGATAAGCGTGCTGTGCGCCCTTATTTAGGGACCATATTAGAGATGTCTTGTGCGAGACTTCATCCTAATAGCCGAGCCTCTAACTCGCGTGACAAAGGACGAGCAACCTTTCTTCGGGGCCCATGAACAATAGGAAGCCTTCGACAACCTCAGAAACTGCCTCCAAATTACGCCCATCCTAGGCCACTTTGACGACGAGGCGGACACGTAACTGCACAACGAAGCCAGCAACGTCGGTCTGGGTGGCTTCCTCGTTCAGTGGCAAGATGGTGTTGAGAGCGTGATTGCTTTTAAAAGCCACACACTGTCGCGATCTGAGGCGAATTATTCTACCGCGGAAAAGGAGTGCCTTGCTGTCGTTTGGGTGGTAACGAAATTTCGCCCTGACTTGTATGGTCCCCTTGCGTTGCGACCGATCACCCCGAGCTTTGTTAGCTCGCGAGCCTTAATGACCTCTCGGGGAGGCTAGTGGGTTGGAGCCTCCGGTTGCAGGAATTAGATGTTACCATCGTGTACAAGTCTGGCAAAAAACACAGCGCTGCAGACTGCCTGTTCTGTGCTCTTCTCCCGTACACCACTGTTGACAGAGTAAACAAGGCGGCAGGCATTGTGCTCCACAATATTAGAGGGCCATATTGGGTACTGACAGAGGGCTTGAATGGAAGAAAAAAATAATTAGTTGGCCGGAAACACATACCTCTAGACTAGCACTACACAGTGCAGGAATTCGAAGGAAAAAGAAAGAACGTGCTGCACGATTCCCTTGGGCTAGGTTCCCGCGTAACCTGTCTGCCGCAGAATCTTTTTCGTGCACAATATCACTGACGAACTTGTATAAACTGCACACAAGACGCGGTGCATGCAACCACAGCTGTTAAGAATTTCTGCCACAAAAAAAAAAACGAGTGAGGACAGCAGGAGGGGACAGGAGAAAGCAAATGCGGCGCTTCACAGGTAATGTTACACATGCTACGCTACGCGCTACCCAAGAGTCAACTTTGACAAGGTTGCATAAGCAACTTTGAGGCGCGAATTTCGTGGTTTTGACGTGGTGTGACAGGACTACCCTTAAGGAAGATAAATAATGCAATGCCTTAGCAGAAATTCTTCAAATCACTACAGTGGTTAGAATTTGTGATATTTTAACACTTTTCTGCTAAGACGTTATCCACAATCATGACACGCCGATAAAGCCCATGCAAACGTAATTAGCGTCTCATAAACTGGTACCTGAAAAGTGTATTAAACTGACTGGCATTGAGAGGTCTACCATGACCATCTTGATTCATAACTTTGATATAGTCTAAGGTCTCAAATTTAACTTGCTCTAAGTTTCATGCTGGAAAATTGTTGGAACTGACAGTGGCTGAGATTGAGAAGTAATATATGTTTGCATGGTAAAGCTATTGGACGATAGGTAGAATTTATTTTTAACAGCTTGTTTAAATATACGCTCTATTCTTGACACTGAGAGATCCATTTGTGCAAACACCAATACAGAGAGAAGCATTAAAAATGATTGAAAAAATTTCAAACGCTCTTTCAGGGACCCTCTTCAGCTCTTCAGGAACACATTTTCCAAGTTATCAGAGCGGGGCTACTTACCCTCATTTAAGTTTGTTTAAAGGACAACAATGGCTTGTCCGCCGATTCAAAAATTTGAGTAATCGCCACGGTTTTAAAGTTGTCAATCTGAGGTGTGCCGGCCTTATATGTCGCGAGCATGGTCCTGAAATGTTTTTTTTTTTGGAAGGCATTAGACACTTTAGTGCGAGAGCACTATTTTAACAGCAATCCTGAAAAAAGGCTAGCAGCGTCTAGATCTCAGATACCTGGAAAAATAAAATAAACATATCCGCGACTGGGTTTCGAATCGGCATCGGCGCGATCAGATCAGTTTCGCTGGCCACTGCACGTGAGCGCTAAGCTATAGTCGTAGTCGATCACATCATCATCGTCACCACCACGACTACGCCCACGGCAGGGCAAAGACCTCTCCCATGTCTCTCCATTAACCTTGTCCTTTGCCAGCTGCGGCCCCTCGGTCCCCGCAAACTTCTTAATCTCATCTGCCAACCTAACTTTCTGCCACCCCCTGTTACGCTTGCCTTCTCTTGGAATCCACTCCGATACCCTTAAGGACCAGCGGTTATCTTGCCTTCGCATTACATGCCCTGCCCAAGCCCATTTCTTCCTCTTGATTTCGACTAGGATGTCATTAACCCGCGTTTTGTTCCCTACTCCACTCTGTCCGCTTCCGGTCTCTAATGCTACACCTATCATTTTTCTTTCCGTGGCTCGCTGCGTTGTCTTTAACTTAAGCTGAACCCTTTTCGTTAGCCTCCACGTTCTGCCCCGTAGGTGAGTACCGGTAAGATACAGCTGTTGTATACTTTTCTCTTGAGGGATATTTGTAAACTATTAAGGCGGAAACTTGGGCTAGTTGAAAAGCGTTTGAAATCATTTTTGCCAGCGCTTAGTGAAAACACGAGGCAAAGAACACGAATACACAGGACAGTCGGTAGTCTTCAACTGCCGTCTATTCGAAAAACATTCAACATAAGACATTTAAAAGTGATCTGTCAGTCTGTCACCCCGCCTGTCAATCTATCAAAAAAAATGTTCCTGAAGCGTGCCGATGCTACAGCGCGTGTGTGAGTATCAGCATTTTTAAATGCCTTATATTGAATGTTTTTGGAATAAACGGCAGATATAGGCTAGTATCTGTCCTGTGTATTTGTGTTCTTTGTCTGGTGTGTTCACAAAGCGGTAGCAAAAATGATTTGTAATCTACCATTCATGATCTGAGAGAACCTGTAAAAGGCGCTCCACCCACCGTTCTTATCCTTCTATTTATTTATTTATATCGGGTAAACTGGAACTCGCGTAGAGAACGCTGTAGACTACGTTGATTAGGAGGAAAGGAATGGCGAATTACCATGGCTCCCTGGGTCAGTGGACACAGCAGTCGCGTTAGCACCACCTCAGGTACGTGGTGGTGTTGTCAACGTGACAAAACCTACTTTCGCACACTATTTAGTGCTTAGCGGTGCTAAACAGCGAGCAAATTTTTGCACGAGGTTGGAAGTTCGACTTGTGTTTATGACGACTGTGTCAGAGGAAGATGTCTTTGATGCTGATACGTTATAAAATTAAATTACTTAAGGTCCGTTTTAAGGGTACGACGCGACAGCGTTAATGGTTGTTTGCAGTTCCTGTTTAGATCAGTACAACTTTATATTTACACACACTGATTAGCATAGATCAGTAGGTGTACTAGAACACGTTATACACCATAAGGCACACAAGATCTTCCTGCAACCAATGCGAACGAGCGTGTCACAATTGCCTAGAGGTACCAGTCCTGCCTTGCGACCCAAGTGTCACGGGTTTGATTTCCAACTAATTACCGCATATTTCGGGTATTGTAGTTAATTTACTACACATTTTTATAAGTCATAATGACATTTCAGTTGTGATACAACCTCATGGTCATAATCAAAATGGAGTTTTATTCATTTTCATTCCCTATTTTAACCTGTAACGTCACAAAACCTTCTCGAACAACACGAAAGTCGTGTGACATCGCGCCGTACGACTTTTACTACGGACGTCCGCTGTTACTCTGTGGTTTTTAACTCTTTGCAGGTGTTGCTTGAGCCTTGCTTTTTTAAAACGAGCGATTTGATTCTGCAAGCTACAGGTTTGGATTTCACGAACTGTTCCTCTGTCGACTGATTGTTCTTTTAGGATGAGTCACGTCTAGTTGGTTTCAAGGTTTTCAGATGTATACAGGGTGAATTTTTATAACGTTTACTCATATTTACTTTAAAAGTGTGGTTCACTGATGCGGCCTCTGCAGCTGTATTGTTAACTTGGTGGACATTATATTCAAGATGGAAGCCAATAATTAGGTCATAAATTATTAAGATTATCTAATCAACATTTTATTTTTGATTGTATGGAGCAAGGTTATTTTGCGAAATTGAAGGCCATTAACTGTAAAGGTGAACCTAGATTTAAACTTACTTGCATCGGCAATACATGACGGGAGCTAAGAGTAACCGAAACCACGGAACCAAAGGGATGTTTTATAAATTTGTGGTTTTCAAAACTGGGAATTTAATAACAGCAGAAGAAAAACAACCACATGGCGCTGATGGGATCTGAAACCACGACCTCTGAATTTCGCCTCCGATGATCTGGCAACTGAGCTGCGGCGGCGGGTATCCAATCTTCTGCTTTCGAGGGTGTTTGTATGTAGTGTAACCGAACCTTCGCAACTTTCGTAGCGTAAACGAGCCGCTGAAATCACGTTAACTGCTTCTCCCGCATAAATATACAAAAGGCGTTCGTATTTACTGGAGCAGAAATGTGACCGGCAAAATTTTATAAATGTGCACCGCGGGAAAGCCAAATTAAAAAGCTTCACATGCGCGTTTTTGACGTTAGATATGTCAGAACTCACTACCAAGGATGCAAAATTAAAACTGGCCACCCCTTCAATGCTGACTGCCTTCAACTACGTAATATAATCTCGCCCCTTACAGTAAAAAATAGTAAACTTTGTTACTTAATTTTAAATCGAAGTAATGAGCTCTGTCGCGAAGGCAATGTCTACCTTGCTATAGAATCCACTCGCACAAACCGCACTTACACATATTTGAGTTTTTAAAACAAAAATCTCCCAATAAGTATTTAGAGCCTAGATGGTCCGATGCGATCAGTGAATGCGCGCTCTATTTCCTTCAATTTTATTTAGAGCGAGTCGACGTTCCTCATGTTATTGAGACCAGTATAAAACAGTTCGTTGTAACGCAGCGGCAACTTGTTAATAGTGGAAATGTCGCCGACAGAAGTGCAATTTTGTACGCGTAGAAACTTGGTAGCATATTTGTTAATTATAGAGGTGAACGTATCCAAAAGCCCGATCTGATTCCAGATACCAGAAACAATTTATTTGAAAGCAGCATAAGAGCCATCGCAACGTTCTCTGAAATTTCGGGAGACTCTCTTAGCTTTCGTAGCACCGCCGCTGCCGTACGCTAATGGCAGTGTTTAAAAAAATTGGCTGTGGTTTAGCTCTGGTTAAACCTGGTTGAATTGCAAAAGCTTGCTTGGCTTTCGCCTTAGAATTTATCTGTTCCGAAGCAGTAGAGCAACTAGATTCAGATTTACTCTCTTCATCGGTAACTTGCATGGCGAGACTGATAAACCAAAGCGTAGCTCACCGCTATATATCCCAGTGAAGCCGCCACGGAGCGAGCGCAAGGCGAGGAGGTCGTCATATCAACGGAGAGACCACCTGCTAGGCGCGGCGTCGGCTCGGGGGCCACGGCACACGCGATGAGCGGCTCCCTTCTAGCTGCAGCGGAGACCAAGTTGACACCACGCGTCGTCATCGGAACGTAGAGAGCTGACGTCACACCACCTGCCAAGCGCAGCGCCGCCTCTGGGGGGAGCACGGCATACGCGACGGGCGGTTAGACCTGGCGTAGTATTGTTTTCGCAATAAAAGTGACCACGGATTCATGGAAAGTTTCGGGTTGCAATAGCACGCGAGAAGGCGCTGAAGCTAATTTCCACCGTATAGCTATCTCGCGCACTTTCTCAGCGACATGAAACTGGTGCAATTTTGCGACGGCGCTTCGCAAGACCACGACCCGTTTCAATTTTGCCGAGAACGAGCACCGAGGTTCGGGAGGCTTTCAGTTGAGTGAGAGAAGTTTCATGTTTACGACATGGAGTCTAAAGCGCACGGTCTAAAGGAACGGGACTCCGTAGATAACTTCGCATTGGTCTTTTGAGATAATATTTTGTGCTGCTATCTTGAAACAGAAAGGGCGCGGGGAAGCCATTTGTTGAGGCTTTTGTTTTTGTAAACGTGTAGTAATCTTTTTCATTTACATCGACATCGTTTCTTACGTCGCACTGCTCTTCTTTTTTATTATCTTAACGCGCCTCCAAAATCGAGTGTCGCGTCGCAGTTGGGTTATTTTTTTCTTGTTTTGCACCCGCGAAGTCGATCCTAGCGTTACATTCGGCTAAATACGGTAATTTTCTGAAAACCAGTGCTACACAAGCACCTCTATAACTGTGATCTCTGTGTTAAACATTGCACTGGGTTTGCAGAAGCTCGCTTCAACAAAGCTCGCCTTGAAGCACAGTTTCAGTAAGTGCAACCACATCAGGCGCACGAATAGTCGCGAAGTCTTTAAGGTCAAGCCTTTTTTTTTCACTATACTTCGGGTATTCACATCTATGAGTGTTAACGGGTTAGAGTTGCTGTGTCAGGTAGCTGTGCGTTTTGTTGAAACGACCTCGTGACTGTTATTATGGTCCCAAATATAATGTGTACCACTCATCGAAAGTTATTAAAAACCGGGCACTTCAACGCAGTAATTAAATTTTTATTTTCCAGCGATCCTACTTCAAGCCTTCTTTCGTATCTGACGTCCGTCGCTGAAAATTCTTCAGTGATTTCTTTAATGTTTTTAACTTGCGGCAGTTTTTACAAGTTACAAACCTCTTGCAGTAGTCAAGGAACCTGACATTTACTGGTCGAATTTTTCGGTGTTTAGAACAAATTCCAGGACACCGCTCGATTCCAGTAACATTGAGTCCAAGCTTTTAAGAAATTTATAAACCACGATTTCACAGGGCGATGCCACAGTTTGTTCTTCCGGATGGTAGACCCCGACTGAATTTTGCCCTTCTGAAGTGATTCTCAATCTCATTGCCTTTATCATCGACGGAACTAATGTTTTTTTAGGTGTAAATAACTTGGCCTTCGAGAGCTTTCATCTTCTCGTCGTTGACCTTGAACTATTCCAAACATTACTCAAGTGAACGACGTCTGCTCTTGAATTCCGCCAAGGTATCCACCAAAATCTTTTCAGGGGCACTAAGTTTGTTAATGCTATTAATTCTTTCTCCTTGACCATCAAGAACATTCTGTAACACATCGTGAGCATTTCATTTAAAGGAGAATGAACCAGCCCCAGATTCTGCTTCACGTCCCCTGCCTGTAAAACCTAATTATCCAGAAAGCTCAAGGAGAAACAATATATTTCCAAATATTCGGGGCATGAAAGCTGCACGAGCCCAAGGGCATTACTTATTTTTCTGCGTAAAGTGTTCGTAAGAAGGCCACATCCAGGTTTTGACGACAGACGAAAACGATATCCTCAATACAATAAATGCTTATCGATGAAATCATTCTCTCAAGAAATATTGCCAGCAAAGGGACTGGCGACGCGAACGGTGGGCCATTCCCAGGGGTGCTACCGAATAATCGCAGTCTCGGTAACAAGTATGAAGGCATACTTGTGGTGGTACTGCTGACTATCCACGCGCATGAAAAAAGGATGAAATTAAGTACTCACGCTAATCCCAGATGCAGTGTCATCAGCAACGCCAACAGACGTGCTGGTGAAAAATCCGTTTTTGTGGGTATAAATTTGTATTAAAGCGAAAATTTGCGGAACCTTCCGTAGTAGAGCTACATTTCAGCTCGGGTTAGGCGCTGAACTGAATTAACGATTAAGCTGCCTCTGTACTCTGGTGCCCACATGCATTGTTCTGCTGTTTTTAATCACCCATAAATCCACTGACGGCAATCTTTAAGCGCCTGCGAGAAATAGAAGTGCACTTCGAGATGTTAATGCACAGTATGTACGCAGATATTGAAAATAGACTGCAAGAAGTATTGTGAAACTTCAACGACTGTAATAAGATATAGTCTCAACTGGCATGTAGGTCTGCATTGCATTCCCGGTAATAAGCAACAGCCGAGCTAGGCAACGGCCTCGTTAAATTGTCGGCGTGAGCAAGCGACTGGGCGGCGGCGGCTGCATCGCGCTGACACTTATTACTCTCGCTCCAGCGCGGCCCTCCTAGCACGGACCCCGTCCGAAAAGATCAGCTCTCTACGCGTTGTTGCAGGCGCTGCTCTGGCTGCTGCAAGGCCTTCGTCGTCCGCCATCCCTCGGTCTTCCTTCACCACCGAAAAGCTTTACGCTGGGCGGTGAGCTCTAGTGCGTCGACTCTACGCCGACGACGAGCCTCGCGAGAACTAGCGATACAAGCGTCCTCTGCATCACCCGTAGCACTGTGACACTGCAGCTACTGCGCTATGTACGGCTCACTGAGTTTTAAGCCGTTATTTTGTTTTCGCGGCAGTCCTCAGAGGGAGTCTTGACTAAGATGCCATGTCCAAAGAACACATATGAGAGTTCGAACGTAATGTATCACACGGGGTTTTAGGTAAATCTGTTATGAGCATTAAAGCAGCGGCGAAAATCCTTGCGGGTCTTCATAATATGCTTTTCTTGGAGCAACTTTGTGAATTGTCATTTTGTTCTATTATTTAAAAGTTTAATTGCGTATGTCATCATCACACCTAACCGCGTATAATAGTTCGTTTGAATTTATGCTTTTTTGTTTCAATGGAAGATATATATATATATATATATATATATATATATATATACAGTGGCATTAAAACAGCATGCGTGAAAAAGTATTCGCGGATATCAGTATTTGATTTTAGTCTCCTTATGCCCATGCTAAAGATTTCCTAGAGGTTTTCTCTGAAGATTCTGAAGCTGCTTGGCTTATCACATTTTACTGTGCATAGTATAGAACTAGGCGTCTAGAAGCTGATGGCCTCTGGTACGAAGGCCAAAGTTTCTTGTCGCGTTCATCCCTGATACTATTTTATCAGTCTGATAGCATTCTCACCAATTTGTGTCCGGGGTTGAAAGTTAAGGCTTTAACCTGAATTCATAAGAATTTTTCAACTAACTTATTAGAGTTCGTTTCGAGGCATAAATATTATATGACATATCATTTGACATAATATGAAAGAAAACTTTCAAGCAATATAACTATTTTTACTTTCAGTATAAAAGCGACGTGAAGTGACTTTCGATAGTCGGTGACTGGAAGTTTCAGAGCATCTTTCCACACGAAACCTGCCATAGAGCGAAACGCCACCCGCCACAGAGAAAGCGGAGGGAGAGACAGCTAGAAGGTGGCTGGCACGAGATGATCCCGAAGGGTGGCTGGTAGCGTGTCACGCCACCTGCCACCGCTGGAGGGTGGCGTGACAAGCTACTAGCCACCCTTCGGAATCTTCTCGTGGCAACCACCTTATAGCTGTCCCTTCCTCCGCTTTCGCCGTGGCTGGTGGAGTTTCGCTCTTTTACTACCTGCCACCTGTTAGATGACAGATGAAAGGGTGACCTGTCAGGTGCAGTTTTACGCTACGTCAACTGCACCGCCGTGCAATAGCAGGTTTCGTGTTACGCTGCTGGCCACCCTCCAGGATTTTCTTGTGGCAGCCACCGTCCAGGTGGCGTTTCGCTCCGGCACTTCGACAATAGGTTATGCCGACTACGCCTACAACGCCGACATTGCCGACGCCGATGACGCCGACGACAAGGTGGAACGAAGGAAAGGACACCTAAGGGTTACGCTCTAATAACTAAACCTTCACCAACACAGTTAGAGGAAAGGAGGGGCTCTAAGGCAGAGTTTCAGACAGGGTGCTAAAAATGGAAGGGCGACGCAGAACCCACATCTCAGTGGATGCAAAATGCTTCAACAGTTGTGTTAAACAATGCTGCTAGTGGCTATTTATTAATGAAAAAACTAAACAATATTAACAATGACCGGAAAATATGTTGCTAGCCAGGGCATAAATTGAAAATTGGTTTAGTTGAGGAGATCATTGTCCATTGCCGACAAAGCAGTCGCTGTTAGGGTCAGGACAACAGTAGGCTTCAATCGACCAAGTGATCAGGCAGGCTTTCGTAGAGCATACTCGATAATAGAACATATTCACACCATCGATCAGGTGATAGAGAAATGCGCAGAGTATTGCCAGCCCCTTTATATAGCCTTTATACATTACATGGAAGCATCTGGTTTATTCGAAACTTCAGCAGTCATGTAGTCATTGCAGAATAAGGGTGTATAGGAGCCTTACGTAAAAAAATACAGGAAGTTATCTATAGCGGGTGCACAGCTACCATAGTCCTCCATACAGGCCGATACAGAATTCCAGAAAGAAAGGGTGTCAGGCAAGGAGACATGATCTCGAAAATTCTATTCACCGCCTGTATACAGGAGGTATTGAGAGGCCTGGATCGGAGAAGAGAGGTAATGGAAACAGCAGTTTACAATTGGTGTCGAGGTGTAACAAGTGGTAAGAAAATGCGTCTAATTAGGCAAGGTAGGGCCTCCTGATGCGGATAGAGGAGGAATATAACTAGAAGAATAAAGATGGGGTGGAGCGCATGTGGCAGGTTTTCCCAGATAATGAATCACGCTTCACCGAAATTCCTCAAGACTGACGTATAAAACAGCCATATCTCAATAGCAGTCAGCTATGGAGCAGAAACGTGGTGGCTAAGGAAAAGAGTTCAACTTAAGAACCGCGCATCGAGGTATGGAAAGAAAAATTATACGCGTAACGTTAAGAGACAAAAAGAAGGCGAAGTCAATCAGGAATCAAAAACGGGTGATTGATATCGTAGCCGAAATTAATGGGAAGAAATTGACTTGGGCAGGACATCTACTGCGAAGGCAAGATAACCCATTAGTGCCCGAAGTTTCTTATAATATACAGAGAGCAAAACAGTGAATAATCTTAATTTCTGCCCGCATATCTACTTGAAGTGCTAACATACTTCAAGTAACGCTCTTGACCAACATATTGAGCTGCGCAAGGCAAAAGTATAAGCTGCCAGAGATGCAGGAAGCACGAAAAAAGATAAGTGCAAAAGCTAGCCATAACGCAAATAGAATAACATTTATGTGGTCGCAATGCTTCATTCCCTGACCATACCGTATTTTTGGACTTAGCACTTGAAAACTGCATGCGCCTGCATGTTAGCGCATGGTTTTTGGACCTTAGGAACCCAGATATTATGAAAATTAGCTAAAATCAACTAATAGGTAAATATATTTCCTTAATGCATTTCAATTTTTTTTTTGATAATCAAGGAGCCGTTGATGATGAAGTCCTGGAAATTTATAAGTTTTATCTGATTGTTTCAATGAGTGGAAAATTATGCGTTAATGCTAAGAGACAGGATTCCAAGGAAGGGGAAGCGTAGCAGGAGGTTGCAGAAAGCTAGGCGGGTGGATGAGATTAAGAAGTTTGCGAGGGTAGCTTGGCCGCAGCGGGCGCAGGATGCGGGTAATTAGATATGAGAGAGGCCTTTGTCTGGCAGTGGGCGTAGTCAAGCTGATGATGATGAATATTTAGGCATTCACGCTCTAACTATCGCGTCCTACCTTTAAGGCGGAGCGCGGGCCGCGGTGCGTCTGTTACTGCCTTCACGAAGTTCGCCGCAGGTCAGAAGGGGTGCGGCCGCGCAACGACTGCGTACACCAAGTGAGCAGGTGGGCTTGTGCCTTCTAACACGCAAGCAGCTTTAGTCTCTCTGCCTACATTTTATGATTTGGTAAAAGATTTCTTGGATGAAATTACCTGATTTTCTTGTAACTAAGATTTTATCACTTAAACATGCAATTAGGGATCCCGCCATATGTCCATACTTTGGTCTTCGTTCTTTAATGGCATTCGTCACTACATAAAACTGTAGTTGCTATCTGGAAACAGTTTTTAGTGAGAAGTTTTCGTTGGAAGTCTACACCACTTAACAACTTACTGGCGTTGTGACAACTCAGTGCATTAATAAAATTTGCGCAGCTTTCTCTTTGTGAGCATTCATACGCTTACAAGGGAGAACTAGCCGCATATAGCCGTTGTAAAATTTCTTTAGGATGACATACGCATTTGAAGGTGGTCAAGTGATCACAATATCGTTCTACAGAGGCTCCGAAGAGACGTTCATATAGCGGCGCAAACTGAGTCTTGAGACGCTAACATCTAGCTGGAAGATAATTTTTCGGTATATCATATGCGAAGAATCGCTTCGACTGTTATAAGTGTTGCTAGGCGGCTGCAATTCTGCTCTGCGCACATCGAAAGAATGTGTTCAAAGATTCTGTATGTGTCAGTCGATTAATTTTCGCAAAATACTTGTTGGGGCACTGGTCGCTAGAGCCGTCTTTTAGAAAGGTCGACTTAGAAACTTGAGATAATAAATGTCAACAGCGCAAAAGATGAACATATGGCAGCACCGCTGATGTGAAGCCATTGACCCTAATGATGCTCTTTTAAAATACTCTGCATAGATGGAAAAGTGCGTTAGAAACGCCAAGCTGCACTCTATAAATGCAAACGCGCGCTCTATCTTGCTAGACCTTTCTAAGAAGTCATCTCTTTGAGTGAAGCCCAATAGATCGTTTAATGAGCCCTCTTCTCCGCCACGTACTGTATGTCACAAGAGACTCCACGTGAACGATCATGCAGTCGATGTCCACACGCATACTGCCATTGTTAAGGCTGCTGCGTTAACGTTTACACGAGACGTAAAAAATCTCTGCTGAAGAGAGCCTCAAAGTCGTGGCTGATGTGCCACAAGACCACTGAAATAAACGCAAGAGATAGTGGCTGCGATCTCCTCTACCGCGCCCACGTTGCAGTAAGGAAGCAGACAGAGAGCCTCTCGCGGTTTCGAAATTTAATTTTTTACAGGAGCCTTCCACAACCTTCACATTCTACATAAGATGTATCCGGAGCAGTATAGGGATACATGTCCGTGGTGCGGGGCAACCCCCACGCTGCATCATATCACACGGCAATACATATACAATGTAGCTTTCCGAGGTAACAAAGAGCCAAATGCGGAGCAGTAGGAGGACCGGCTAACCAGCAGCCAGCTCAAGGTCCAAAGAGGCCTAGTGAGCCACGAATGCCGGATGGCCAGGGACAGTGGTGCCTTGGACTAGGGGCGCCAACCACGCTCAGCCTGGAAGACATCGGCAATCTTCGGGCAAGCAGCAAGACTCCATTATTCGAGAAATAAAGTTTATTCACTCACTCACTTTGCGGGCAGTTACACCGAGCTCACAGCTTCATATGCAACGGAGGAGCCGAGCCTACCTTGCTTCATTAGTTCACTGAATATTGTCATATATCACATATACCACACCATGTAGATAAAATAGTGTTTGCGAACTTGAGCAACAGGCTTTCGACCGCCACAAGTGAAGATGTATTACCGTCGTTAGGAGATAACGGAATTTTCTTCAAAAGAAACTTGTCTTTCTGAGACCAGCTCGTAGAATAGTGGGGTCACAACATTTGCGGAGCCTCGTGGGAGCGCATCTCATATTAAGGGAGGCCTCATCTTTCTAAAGGCTAACATGTCGAAGCAGTAAGCACTAAAAACTATAGAAACACGAAACCTGCGAAAAAAACACCAACTAGCCAAAGAGCAGCAGCCACATCACCCAAGAGTGGAATGAGTGAGCCTGTGTACAAACTTGAATGCTACGGGCACATCACTGTAGGGAGAGAAAGAAGGAAAATGGAATGCAATGACATGAGATGGATGATACAATCAAGCTCGATGCGTAGAAGGATATCGGAAGGAGTGAAGGCCTTTCTTGACATCGTGCTCAGCACGTCAATTCTACAATCTCAAGAATCGCTCCTGCATACCGGGACTGCGATCGATGCGCCTACCAAAGATACATCGGTTGGCATGTCTTTGCGGCACTTACCAAGGGGTACCACACCATGCGACGTGCTCTGAGGACCTGCCTTCCTCATGTAGTCAGATTCAGATAGCTGCGACGCTTGTAATCAGGCATCATGCCTGTCCTGGATGGCTTCAAACTCCCGATTATGGCACATACATCTGGGCAGCCCATCCATAAACTGTATGTGAGCTGTTTATGTTGTCTTTTTGCCCCGGCAATTTCTGACTGCCTGGCGAAGAGACCGCATTGAGTTCATATCAAAAATCGCTCTCCATTCATCATTGTCATCTTACCGGCTCATCTGGATGAATTCGGTAATTTCATCGAAAAATTACTATACCGCCCCCTGCACTACTACCGGCGCGTTTGTGCACAGTCACTAGGCTGCTCTGAAATATGGCTTCCGTCCCATGTCTAGTGCAGTCCCGGCCCTCGTTGCGGTTCGCCCACAACCGTTGCGCTTCGAGCACATTGATTTTCAAGATACTTACGATAGTGCCCGGCATCCGCTGGTATCGAGATATTTGTGTTGCCGTGCGAGCCCCGTAAGTTTATACCACCTATTGTAGAATTTCCTTTGACAGAGTTAGGTGCTTTTAGTCCCCGCTCTGGGGAGGACTCTCCGTCTGTTGCAATCCAGGAAGCTCGTTATGGACTCCCACCTGACAGCTTTTATGCAGTGAGACGCTATGTAGTGTCGTAGACAGTCTTATGCATTTTGGTATCCGCGTGCATTCGGAACTGTACAACGGTATCTGTGATGTCACTGCTAAATAAGGCCGTGGTCTAGACAGCTTATCAACAGAGCTTCTGGCTCGCGCGAGAAATGGGGCAGGCAGGGCGCGGGTCAGTGCCTCGTGGCCTAAGACCTTTTGTGTTCTTTTCTCGCATGAAGACGGCGCAGTGAAGAAGTGAAACCCAACTTTTCGCTCCACCGACCGCACGCTAAAAAAAAAAACAAGTTAAGAATACTCGAAGTATTTGTCTGACGCCCATATTGGTCCCTTCAGGTGGTCTGTCTTTGTGGGAATTTCGAAATCCTGTCTGCCCATTTATGCTGTTCCAATCACTTAGCCGCTCTCTTATCTCCTGTCTCCTTGCGTTTACTATAACTGAAAGACTTTCATCCTACTTTAACATACCGCGCCCGCTCGGTGATCTACCTCACCAGACTCCTGTTGGCGCGAGACAATCTTGTCTTCAGAGCGAGTTCCCCTCCAGGCACTACAGGCTCTGATCATACTGCAGGCACGTATTTCTTACAGCTTCTTCTTCATGGGTCTGCATTTATTCTCAATACCGCCTATCAGCGTTCTGAATCACCATCATAATCATCAGCCTAACTACTCCCGCTGTCGAGCAAAGGCTCCTGCGATGTCACTACAAACAACGCTGTGCGGTGCTCTCTGTTTCCATACCCACAAAATTCATTATATCATACGCCGACGTGGCTTTTTCCCGCACCCAGTATACATTCCTTGTGTTGGAATCCCGTGTATTATTAACAATTCGCACCGCATGCACTGTCTATGCTCATTTATTTTTTGTTTGCGACTATGATGTCATTATCCCGCTTTTGTTCTATGACCCGTCTTACAAAGCCGGGCAAACCTCCATCTTTCTCTAACCTCCGCCCAATCTC
This sequence comes from Amblyomma americanum, assembly GCA_030143305.2. Lineage (NCBI taxonomy): Eukaryota > Metazoa > Arthropoda > Arachnida > Ixodida > Ixodidae > Amblyomma > Amblyomma americanum. The sequence goes on along the minus strand of JARKHS020032308.1, from coordinate 109,110 downwards.
CCTGACGTCGTGCGTTGGTAAGATCCTTGAGCGAATGGCTCTGACTCGCCTCTCTGATTTTCTTGAGGCACGGGAGTTCTTCCCCCATTCTTTCATTGGCTTCCGACGCCGCGTCTGTGCACAGGACATTTTTCTGATTCTCCAGCAAACATTCCTGTCCCCTACACCCACTCAAATTTACGCACTTGTGACTGTCGATGTTCGCAAAGCCTTTGACGGTGTTTGCCACGATCACATCCTTTCTCATCTCGCCTCTTTGGATTGCGGCTCCCGCATGTACTCCTATATCCGCTCATTCCTCTCTAAACGTGTGGCTCGCTTTCGTGTAGATACCCACTTGTCTAACCCACACCACCTCACCCGTGGCACTCCTCAAGGTGCTGTTCTCTCTCCTACTCTTTTCAATCTCGCTATGGCCACTCTCGCCTCCCAGCTAGCTGAAATTCCCGACCTGCATCATATATTTTACGCCGATGACATCACTCTCTGGTGTTCATCTGGCTCTCCCGGTCACGTACAGGACACCCTGCAACGTGGCCTAGATCTCATCGACTCCTTTCTCACCACCGCTGGCCTCTCTCCTGCTCCTGAGAAATCCGAGCTTCTCCTTCTCAACCATTCCTCCTACCAGCGCTCACACAACCACTTCGTCTCTCTCCACCTTTCTGGCTCTCCCATTCCTGTCGTCACACAGTGCAAAGTTCTTGGCTTCCCTTTGCATGCGGCTAAGAATGTGCAAGCCCTCCACCGCGCTGTCACCACCTGCCGCTCTGTAACTCACCTCCTGCGGCGCGTGGTCACTCGACGCTCAGGTCTCCACGAGGCTCACGCGTGCCGCGTTGCCCACTGTTACGTCTCGCCTACGACGCGCGGTATAGCCGGCGCGGATGCAACGGACGCCGCGGCTTTGTTCAAAGCGGCGGTCATTTGGACCCGTTCATCGCTGCCGCAACGCCTCCCGCCAAGCGCGTCCAGGCAGGTTTCAGTGCCACGTGTCGTCGTGCGTGCGTGTGTGTGTGTGTGCATGTTGGTGCCCACGCTTGTCAAAGCGCGGCAGCCGGGGAGAGGAGCTCCCCAACTGGGAGGCGAGGAGGTCTGACCGGCGCCGGCCTGGCGGACGCGCCCGTCACGTCTGGTTATGTTCAAGCGTCGCCGTATCGGACGCCTCTTCCCCAGCCGTTCCTTCTTGCCCTCGACTCCGAGGGTATAAAAAAGCCGCTGCCCCGGACGCCGAGAGAGACTTCGATTCCTTCCTTCGAGTAACGTGGTCGCCCTGACCGGCTGCTCTTTTGAGATGCCAGAATAAACAAGTTGTTCTGTTGCCAGTCGACTCATCCTTTGCCGGGACCTTCGGATGTTTCCAGCTTTGCCCCAGGCCGCCAGGCCAACGCTACCCTTGGGGCTTGCAACCCTTTTGCAACAACTGGTTGCCAGCGGTGGGATCCCGACAACGGAGGCCAGCAGCGAAGATATGCGGTCAACTGTATGCTGAGCAGCACAACGACCATCCGGGAGCAGTGCAACGAGCCCTGTGTGATGACTGGTTGCCTGCAGCGGAACGACTGCGCTGAATTCTTGGCTGCGAGGTTTGGTGAGTGCGGGACTTTCTTCTTCTGAGTTTTGCCAGGCTTTTGTTAGTGTCAGAAACAGAGCTGGTAATTGTGTTGTCGTTGCTGCCGGGTTAGTTTGCGGCAAGACAATAGTAGGCAGTAGAGAAAGCAGCATTCGGAGCAGCCATGGATTTGAAGTCGTTGCGCAAACCGAAATTGCTGGAGCTTGCAAGAGAGTTGGGTCTGGATGTCTCAGACAAACTCAGAAAACCAGAACTGCTAAGGGCTATTCTTGAGTTGGAGGCTGAGGATGACGAGCTGTCGGAATGCCTTGAGACCATTGAGGAGAGGGAGCAAAAAGAGAAAGACGAGTGCGAACGTAAAGAGCAAAAAGAGAAAGACGAGCGCGAACATAAAGAAGAGCGCGACCGTCAACACGCTTTGGAAATGAAGCGTCTCGAGGTAGAGATGGAACGCGCTCGTAATGGAAGTCAGGCACACGGTGCAGGAGAACGGGTATCGTTCAAAATGACTGACCTGATGCGGCCGTTTAAGCTTGGAGAGGACATTGGTTTGTTCCTGGTTAACTTTGAGCGAACGTGCGAGAAGCAGGGGTTCTCTCGGGAAACGTGGCCACAGCGCTTGCTCACTTTGTTACCCGGCGAGGCGGCCGACGTAGTCGCTCGCTTGAAGAGAGAGGAGGCAGAGCATTTCGACCAAGTGAAATCGAGTCTGCTAAAAAAGTACAGGCTGTCAGCGGAGGCGTTCCGTCGGAAGTTTCGGGAAAATGAAAAAGGCAGAAGTGAGTCATATACAGAGTTTGCCTACAGGCTTATGTCAAACATGCAGGAGTGGCTCAAAGAAGAGAAAGCGTTTGGTGACCACGAGAAAATTCTGCAGTGTTTCGGGCTGGAACAGTTTTACAGTCGGTTACCTGAGAACGTGCGGTACTGGGTCTTGGATAGGCCAGACGTTAGTACAGTGGCTAAAGCCGCCGAGCTAGCCGAGAAGTTTGTGACGCGTCGGGCTCGCGGAGCTAGGGACGGTCAAAAGGGTGAATTTGGCTCCAAGTCTGAGAGGCCGAAGTTCACACCCATGAGAGCAAGGGGGACACACGTAGTGCGGATGCGAGTGAAAGCAGTCCTACCGAACGTAAGGAGACGGCGGCAGCCGAAGCCGAACGCAGAAAGCGGTTCGAGAGGAGGCAAGCGCGCGTGTGTTATACGTGCCAGAAGCCGGGTCACTTTTCGGCGCAGTGTCCAGAAACAAAAAGAGAAGTCGTGTGTTTGTCATTATGTAGCACTGACGAGAACATGAAGCTTCTCGAGCCTTACATGCGAGACTTCCTCGTGAACGGGAAAGAGTGCCGAGTGCTTCGTGATTCCGCAGCTACAATGGATGTAGTTCACCCCTCTTACGTTGAACCCGATATGTTCACGGGCGAGTGCGCATGGATCAAGCAAGCCGTGGAAGCTCATAGCGTGTCTGCCCGTAGCAAAAGTGCTTATTGAAGGACCTTTCGGAGCACTTGAGACTGAGGCCGTAGTGTCATCTAGGCTGCCCCCCCAGTACCCGTACCTATTTTCGAACAGGTCCGATCACCTCCTGCGCGAGAAGGGGCTTTTGTTTGGTGAGGCTAGCGTTCAGGCCTTAACCGGATCGAGAGTTCGGGAGCTCGCTGCAAAGGCGGCAGTTGCGGGGCCAACATTGTCGAACAATGAAAAAGGGTCGGAGGCGCAGCAAGCTGATACTCAGAGCACGTCCGAACTGAATAAAATTGAGCCTGTAGCGTTGAAGGCACCAGGTACTGGAGAGGAAATGCCCGACAAGGGAAAGTTAGAAGAGCTTCCGATCGAGCTTCCGGGACTAGGCTCAGTGACGAACAGGGAAGACACTGATCAGGTCATTAGTGACTTAATCATTAAAGCACCGCTGTCGGCTGAGCAGAAAACCGAACTACACCAACTCTTACAAGAGTTTCAAGGTCAGTTCTCTGAGAGGCCTGGTAGGAGTTCTGTCCTTACTCATGATATAGAACTTACCTCCCCAGAGCCAGTACGATCCAAGGCGTACCGGGTGTCACCCCGCCAGCGCGATATTATGGAGGCTGAGGTAAAGAAAATGCTACAGCTCGGTGTTATTGAGGCGGGTGAGAGTGATTATACCTCCCCTTTGATTTTAGTTGAGGTACCGGGCAAGGAACCTCGTCCTTGCGTCGACTACCGCAGGCTTAATTCCATTACTAAGGATCAAATTTATCCGATCCCTAACATCGAGGAGCGCCTTGAGAAAGTTAGTAGCGCTCAGTTTATTTCCACCCTAGATCTTGTCAGGGGTTATTGGCAGGTTCCACTTACAGAAGAGGCTAGTAGGTATGCGGCGTTCATTTCACCAATGGGAACATTCCGTCCTAAAGTTTTGAGTTTTGGTTTGAAGAACGCGCCATACTGCTTTTCAAGCCTCATGGACAAAGTGTTGCGGGGACAGGAAGAATTCGCTTTACCGTATTTAGACGACGTAGCGATATTCTCCGCCTCCTGGTCTGAGCATATGGCACACTTGCGGGCAGTGCTAACCCGCCTGCGCGAAGCGGGCTTGACAGTCAAGGCTCCCAAGTGCCAATTAGCACAGGCCGAGGTTGTCTACCTCGGTCACGTGATTGGACAGGGTCGTCGCCGCCCCTCTGAAATAAAGGTGGCCGCTGTGCGAGACTTCCCGCAACCGCGCACGAAGACCGATATTCGGTCGTTCTTAGGTGTCGCCGGCTACTATCAGAGGTACATCCCCAGGTACTCCGATATCGCGGCTCCCCTGACGGATGCTCTAAGAAAAACAGAGCCCCAAACAGTCGTCTGGAGCGAGACAAAGGAAAGAGCTTTTAGCGCCCTAAAGAGCGCCCTAACAAGCCAGCCTGTGCTACGATCGCCAGACTATACAAAAGGGTTCGTTGTTCAGTGCGATGCTAGTGAGCGAGGCATGGGCGTTGTACTGTGCCAAAGGGACAATGGAGAAGTGGAACACCCCGTCCTGTATGCTAGTCGTAAGCTGACCTGTCGTGAGCAGGCGTACAGTGCCACCGAGAAAGAGTGTCCGTGTCTCGTGTGGGCCGTTCAGAAATTGTCATGCTACCTAGCCGGCTCGAGGTTTATCATTGAGACGGATCACTGCCCTCTCCAATGGCTGCAGACCATATCTCCCAAAAATGGCCGCCTCCTGCGCTGGAGCCTCGCTTTGCAACAATATTCGTTTGAGGTGCGTTACAAAAAGGGGAGTCTCAACGGTAACGCCGATGGCTTAAGTCGAAGCCCCTAACGTAGGAATCCGCCTCAAAGTTGTTGGTTACTGATGTTTTCTTCCTGAGGCAGGATTTTTAACATATTGCTTTTGTTTAGTGTTTCAAAGTGATTATGTGCTTTCTAGTGCAATTTTCCAATTTGTGGACGCGTTCTGAGTGCTGCTTGACTACTGTAAGGAACTAGGCAGTAGTATAAAAGGGGAAAGAGCCTGGCAGAGCTTAGTGAGGGTTGTCTCGTGCTTGCTGACTGAGCGGTTGCGTTTCGGCGTAGTTCTAACGCTTGCTGGGAACGAGCACAAAAATGGCAACACTCCCGAAGTGACTTTGCAGTGTCCTATGTGATCCTGAACCCGAGAACGAGGCCTTCTCTGTGCGCTGCGCTCAAGCAACGTCGAGGGACGACCGGTTTCGATTACGAGCATCATCGAGCGACATCCCTCTGGACAGCGGATGCAGTCCCCTGACCATCGGGATCTCCTTCTCCCGGCGGGGCGGTCTGTTACGTCTCGCCTACGACGCGCGGTATAGCCGGCGCGGATGCAACGGACGCCGCGGCTTTGTTCAAAGCGGCGGTCATTTGGACCCGTTCATCGCTGCCGCAACGCCTCCCGCCAAGCGCGTCCAGGCAGGTTTCAGTGCCACGTGTCGTCGTGCGTGCGTGTGTGTGTGTGTGCATGTTGGTGCCCACGCTTGTCCAAGCGCGGCAGCCGGGGAGAGGAGCTCCCCAACTGGGAGGCGAGGAGGTCTGACCGGCGCCGGCCTGGCGGACGCGCCCGTCACGTCTGGACATGTTCAAGCGTCGCCGTATCGGACGCCTCTTCCCCAGCCGTTCCTTCTTGCCCTCGACTCCGAGGGTATAAAAAAGCCGCTGCCCCGGACGCCGAGAGAGACTTCGATTCCTTCCTTCGAGTAACGTGGTCGCCCTGACCGGCTGCTCTTTTGAGATGCCAGAATAAACAAGTTGTTCTGTTGCCAGTCGACTCATCCTTTGCCGGGACCTTCGGATGTTTCCAGCTTTGCCCCAGGCCGCCAGGCCAACGCTACCCTTGGGGCTTGCAACCCTTTTGCAACACCACGCGCTGGCCCTCAACAAGGTCTTGTACTTTGCACCCTACGCTTCCTTCACTCAGACTCAACTTAACGCTCTCGAGACTGCCCTTGTGGGCGTCTACAAGGCAGCTCTCAACCTTCCTATCACTACCTCTACCACTAAGCTCTTTGCCACAGGCCTCTTCCATCCTCTTCGTTCTCTTCTCAGTCTCCATCGGGACTCGCAGCTTGCCCGGCTTTCCCTTACCCGTCAGGGTCAGGGGTTATTGACTCAAGCGGGTATCTCGCCCATTCCAATCTCCCCGTTTACCTCCCCTATCCCACCCCCGCTCCCAATCTTCGTATCCTTCCCCTCCCGACCAACATGTCCCCCGTCCTGCACGCCTGACGTCGTCATGCGGCCGCACAGCACCATTCCCCTCTCTTTGATACCCAGGGTGTAGCTTACACGGATGCCTCCTTCGTGGCTCCTCGAGGTTCCTGCGGCTACGCCCTGTACCATCCACACCTCCCTGCTCCTGAAATCCACACCAGTGGGCCGTATCTACACCCTCCAGACGCATTGTCCCTCGAGGTCCTCGCCATTGCGCATGCCCTCCTGTCATTTGCCCTCCTTCCCTCTCTCCAAGAGTACACAGTCTATTCAGACTCACAAGCCGCTATACATCACATACAGAAACGCACCCTGACCCCTTCTCTCCAACAGGGGGTCGAACGAGCGGTCTCCGCACTGCAGCCTTCCATCGTTTTCCTCCGCTGGGTCCCTGGGCATTCAGGGATTGACGGCAATGAGCTGGCCCATCAGCTCGCCCGCGACACACTTTTCCGGGCACCGGTGATCCCCTGGCCCAAGCCCTCGGAGGACGGTGGGAGACTCACCCTTCGCCGCACCATAAAAGAGGTCTACCTTGAGCTCCGCCTCGACAAACGCCTTTACCCTCCCCCTCATCCATCACTCACGGTGCCGGAGTTCGCCTTCTTCGGCACATTCAGATGAATGCAGTTATCACCCCGTCCCGCCTCTTCCTCTATCGCTATCGATCGGACCCTTCCTGTCCGAACTGCCCCTGTATCTATGCGGACCTGGCCCATTGCCTCTTCTATTGCCCGGCTGCTCAGCAGTCGGGTTCCTTCCCCCCACCCTTTCTATCCATCATCACCTGGCTCGACTGACTTGGCGCTGAAGGGGAAGAAGAACAGCGGCTTCCGGTCGCCCAGGCGGTCGACATGCTCGGCCTATAAATTATGGTCGAATAAAAGTCTTTTACTACTACTACTACTCCTGTCTCTTAACATTTTTATTTTTGTCTTTTTTGTTACCCATTTTGTATCTTAGCGTTGAACATATCATTTTCCTTTCCGTAGCTTTCTACGCTCTCTTGAAATTTAGTTAAACGTTTTTTTAGCGTTCACATTTCTACCACGTATTTAAATACTGCTACTGTGGAGCTGTTATGCACTTTTCTCGTGAGATATAGTGGTGCATTGCAATTCATATCCTCCTTGTTATTTCCTTCCTGTGGTTCCAAGCTGCAGTTACTACTTGGCCTAAATAATTTCACTCCCTTACCACTTCTTTTCTTGGCTGCCTGTCATAAACTACTTTTCCTTTCCGGGATCGTTGAACACTACTTAATTTTTATACACATGATTTAAAAGAGTGATCAGTTGTGACTGGGATATCCGGATTCGTTCAGTGGAAGGTGACATAGAAAAGCAGTTAAGCTGAACAAAAAAATGGTGGACAAGTGGAACCGAACCAACCTCCTTTGTGTCGAGTGCCGGGCGAGTTAGCTCTACACATCTGGGGAACGTAATACCCCTGTCACACGGACACTGTAAAGGTACTTTGAACAAATGCTCCATTACTCTAAGGACGAACGCGCGCTGCCACACGGACGCGCCAAAGGACACCTAGCTCCAAGGAGCTTCGAAACAAGGCAGCTCGAGTTCGTCCTTTGAGGCTTCAAGGGAGTACTCTCTCTCTCCCAGCGAATTAACACCATAAATAAATTGGAAAAAGAAACGTTCAATTTTCGTTTTATAAATTCACTTCATAAGATTAGTGGTGTTTTAAAATATAAGATCATTTGTTTTGTGGCAGTCTCACCACGCCATACTCTCGTTCCAGATATACGAGCGTCACGGTAGCCACGGTAAATATGCCGTCATGTCGTCCATGTTTTCTCGCGTCGTCGCGTGGATCGTCCCTCATTTTGATGGAGACCGCCGAACACAAGGAACACCAGAAAAACGAGACCACAAAAACAACGATCGCAGGGGTAAAAGAACCAAAGGGAACAACCGAAGGACGAAGCTGGGCCTGAGCGAGACCGAGCGAGTTGGGCTCAGTGTGGCCAGCACTGTGATGTTATGCTCTGTACTTGGAAAATCATATCATTATTGCAGTTAAAATTGCGTTGCTTTAACATAATACGGTTATAAAACTAATTTACTAAAAAAATGACATTTCTGTATTTACATGTGCAGTGCAATTTTAATAAAGATTTTCGCCAATGAGGGCGCTAAAAACTTCTTGCGAAGGTCGTTCCGCGACCGTGTAGCACGGACGAACTCCCTTGAAGTAGTGCTCCTTTGGGAGCGTAAAGGAGCATTAGTTCAAAGTGCCTTTAGAGTGCCCGTGTGACAGGGGTATTAGTTCAGTGGGATAAATGGAAATTTAGTACGGGCACGTCATTTGCGCACATTGGGCGGACTACATTACAAGAAGACTTAATGAAGTAGGGTGACTATTCGCGTCGCCAATTAATATGATTGGTGATGTGTTAGAAGGCAGCAGTGCGTCATATGGGAGCTCAAAATTACTGTTTATCTTTACAGCATGCGGTCAAACCGAGCACACATTGAATATGACTGCATTTTTCTCAGTACGCACGTTCGCTTTTGTTTAAAACGCCCAGCTGCATCCGATCGCACGTTTAAAAGATTTTACTCAGATGCGGGGACCTGTTTAAGGCGCTGTTGTCCACGTTATTTCGAAACTGCACGCTGTGCCTAGGTAGTAACGAACCATGGTTTGCATATTCATATGATTCGCTGACACAAACTCCGCCACGTCTAAGAGGCAGCAACTTGGTTTCATGTCTGTTTGTACGAATGCATCACTAGGACGCCATCCTATAGCCTCTACGGTAGCGTCACGCAAGTAATAAGAATAAACGTTTCTACAATAAAATACGTTCCGGCAAGTTGAGGCAAACTGCGAAACGCGAGCGTTCTCTGACAATATAGCGGTGTGCAAACAGTTGGTGCCCATTCGTTGCACTATGAAGCAAGCGAATAAGTTACCATCCCAACGACGCTGAAGCTAAAGGGATAAATGCGTATTTGCATGAACGCTTTTTCGCGCAGCACAATTGTCATTGCGCCTCAATGATAACTTGAATTTCGATGAGCATAATGCTTATATAATTGCTGAGTTGTCCGGAATCATTAGTATATCAGTTGTAATTAATAAGCATGCGACTTCCTTGCAGTTATTTACCTGGATGAACTGCGTTGATGAAGTGGAATTTTCAGTTAAGCCAAACCAAACACACAAACAAGCTCACCCATTTGTACTTCTACACTGCACTGCTCCTTTTATTGGAAAGTAAATGATCGTCTCCCTAAAAAAAATGTTTGTGAGGCTGGCAGGAAAGCCCTGACCTTCATATTAACGCCGCAGTGCAATGCTTGAGAGCACTTGATGGTGGATTACTATATGCCTCCTTGTTGTGCACAAAAATTCCCTGTAGCACAAAGGCTGACCATCAGTAATTTTGTTTGCAGAGGGTGCATACAGGCTTGGATTTCGGTGCGTACGGTGCTTATTCTGGTTGCATTACTGGTCACTTTGTTTAATGCTCTTCGCGTTGAATTCGTTGAGCGATTCGCTCAATGGCTACTAATAATAATTCTCTATGACAAACACAGAACTTCTGAGAGAATACGCAATTGATTCCGGAGATTCGTAAATTTCAATCGCAACCTATCTGTGTTTTCATCCGGAAAGTTTTGTGTTTTACTTCTCATTTACTGCGTTAATTAATTATGGCACTCAAATTTAAGCTCTCAATATTCTCACTTTAGCCTTGTTTATCTCCCCAGCAACTATTGCCACTCAGTGTTAAGCATCTTGCTGTGGAGCGCCTACCGATCATAGAGGTGGTTATGACACTTTGGCTTTGGAGTAGGAATGTTATTGCCAGTTTAAGTCCGTTTATTTTAATGCCAACAACGGCAAATGTGTTTTATGATGTAGGCAAGCGTAATTACTGGCTAATAATTGCGCAGTTCAGATTAATCAAATGATGCACCAACGCTTCCTTAAATGATTTAACACAATCTCGACGAGAAGAGAACATACACTTACGGTACTACACAGCCGTTGTTTTAAGCTACGGGATTCAGAAAAGCGAGTTAAAATCTTAGAAATGTGAAATTGGTCATTTCGCACAAAAAAATACACGCGATTACGATATGTACCTAGTCTGCTCAGCAAAAGGTTTGCGCAGCTTAAGAAAAAGCATTAACTTTACAAAAGCTTCTGTCAACGCCTCATGACCAGGCTAGCTGCGTCAGCTAAGGATCTCGTTTAGATAATGCGTCAGGTTAATTCGAACAAATCTCTTGTTTCTAGTGGCATTCATGAATGATGTGTGGAGGGGTGGGCGATGCCTTTGGCGTAATTACACGCGATCATACAATGTGACGCGACCAACTTTCGGCCGCATTGAGCTTTAGCTGCTCGGCGTCGCTGCACCTCCAAAGGATCTTGTTCCTCATGCTGGAGCAGGGGTTATGACCTTTGCTGTCGCGTCCAGCGAGCTTGACGTGGTTTTTGCGCGGGCTATCCATCATAGCCGGACTAAGAAGATGGAGCAGGGGTCGATAGTGTCCACTTCTGAAAGCTTCGAAAGCAGGAGAACGCACCTATTTTGACGGAAGAGGCTACTACGTACGTGGAGATCGTGCTGTCCTTGCATGGTCAGCACAAGCTACTGGAGCGCAGCGTACAATGTTACTCCCCCCACGCTTTGGCGCAAGGAAGTATTTGAGCTTCATGCTGTTACGCCACGGACCTTGTTTGTTAGGAGTGCCAACAGAAGCGCTGGTGAGGTGAATATTAGACGTACAACGCACCACCGCAATTTTGGCGAAAGGAAGCCATAGTGCTGGCGTACTGAAGGAGCAATACATTCATGGACCCGAAGGCACACCAGCAGCTGGCAATGCAGTGCTTCCCGCGAATGCTGGCATGGTGTAGATAAGCTCTTCTTTACCAATGCTTGCAGACACCTGACCCTTGTATTTTGCTATGGTGAAGATGCATTGCCTTTCTGCGCATATTATATAAAAAAAACAGATTGCATTAGAGCTGAAGATGCGGTAGAATTTTGACTGTCATTTTGAGGGGAAAGCCATGGGTATAGGAATTTATATATGAAATGATTCTGTACATCGCAGAGGCAAACCAAATAATATCGGACATCGAAAAAAGCAGTTTTATTTTTTTTGCTGCATGTACGCATTTTTTCTTCTTGTTTTGGGCAGCACAAACAAGAAGCCTTAAAAAAAACGGTGGATAGCATCTATATATGCCTTTATTTCCACAGTTGTTTGTCAGAAACACTGCTGCACACCAAGTCCGCTCATTGTAGATTCCGAGTACCTCTGTAATCGGCGTTTCCGAGGGCTACACCTTCCACGGCGCAAACACCGACATCTGGAAAATCGATTCGTGGAATGCAGATGCACGTGGCGTTTCGAAGACTAGTGCACGGCTGAGGTTTCTTCAGGTTGCACTATTTCAGGAACAAAAGCAGAAGAGCGCACTGTTAAAAAGTGAATTCATAGTCTACAAAAATTCTGTACTGATTGTTTTATTAGCCAAACCGCAAGGAATCAATAAGCTTCGCAGAAGGAATTGAAGGCCTATTTAGTTCAAACACTTTTACTAACGACAAAGGTTCTTCGCTTTCTACACGAGTGCACAATTTGTAGCTTTATACAAAAGGCAATAACAAACGTCCCTAATTTTTGTATGAATGCAAACGTACTAATCGACAGGTGCTGAATCTCAAAGAATTGATCTGAATGTTGTATGAAAGCCTGTTTCTGTTGTGTCTCGAACGGCTGTTTATTGCTGTAACAGCTACGTTCTTCGTCTGAACTTCCAGGGCAGCGAAGTTTCGTGTTAACTCCTGTTTCGGCAGGAAGACTCCAGAGTCTTCAAGTAGACAAAAAAAGTTAAAGGGTGTTTCTACTACCACCCCTTGTACAACATACTAGAGCTCCAGACTCCTGAAACCTACTCTGCGCGAAAGCTCTTGCAGTCGCTGCTTCCGCTGACTGACTCAAGATATTCAGCATCTATGAGGACCTTGAGCATGCGAGAGCTACTTTTACCGAAGGCAATCGGGATATTCGGGAATATGAAAGTGCCTCACACCGCAACCTTTTTGCTGTGGACAAATGGCCAGTTATCATTGAACTAGGCTAGTTATTATCCAATGATTGTCCCATTTTAAACATCATACGACCATGTGGAAGATAGTAGGTGCTCCATATCCACATATTATGATGTATGTCGTGTGAAACAGGAGACCAAACCTAATATACCAGTAGAGTGGCTGCTGGTTCTACATTTCCAAGAATTGAAGAAGAATGGCGTTTACTGAACTAGAACATGAATATAAGGTTGTCTGTTTACTACTGCTGCGCGCATTATTTGCCGCGGTGCGCAAGGTTTCAAGATACACTCCGTAGAAAGTATGTCCCCTGAGAATTCGTGTAGGCACGGGAGAGTTTTAGGAAGAGTAGACCTGTAAGAATGTGTCAACCGTTCCAATAGTGTGCAAAAAAAAATCACAAATGTCAACCCTAATACCTTAACGTTTATTATTCAAGCGAAACGCCGTTCACGGCGGGGACGCCACCATATCTCACACTCTGCGGTTGCGTTCTGCCACGTCTAGTACTAGAGTTTGTCATTACCGACCCTTAAGTTTGCACCAACAAGCACTCTGAATATCGGCTGTTCAGTGTGGCTGATCCGACAGTCCCGCTTATGCACTGGCAGAGGAGCTCCACGCCCCGCACGACCTCCCTTCTGAGCAGCAAAAAAATTGGCTAAACTAGACAACCGCTTGGTTAAAACAGCTGGTGTGAGCCGGCGGCTGGTTGATGGAGGCGCGACTGCTTCACGCTGACGCTTCCTACGCTCTCGCTATGGCGTGACCTTCTGAGCACGGACCTTCTCTGAGAGGGTAGTTCCGGACGTTAAAAGATCGTCCTGTACGCGCTGTCGACGACGCCAATCTTGTTGCTGCAAGGTCTTCGTCATCCTTCGTTCCTCAGTCTGGCTTGGCTGCCGATCGGCTTCTCTCTCGGCGGCGAGCAAAATTTGGTCTTGTCGACGGCGAGCCTCGCGAGCATGAGCGCGATGAGCGTCCTTTTCATTTATCTTTTATTGGCATTTAGCCCGACATAGCTCTGCTGTTCAGGGCTCCTTCTGTCTTTCGTTTATAGTTTTATCTTTCTCTTGACAGGCATATTAAAAGAGTAATAAATGTCAGCAGCTATTGCATCCGTAGGCGCTGGTTCCTCGGTTTGTTATTTTGTTCCTCCGGCCACCCTCCGACCGAGTCTTGACCGACCTTCCTTTCGCCGAGCACTTCCCTTTCTACCTGCAGCCGCTCGGGGCTAGAGAGATTGCCGCCCCGACAGCGTGGCTTAGATCGCGAGCGGCGGGTGGCATCGCGCGCATGTAACTTTTCACAGCTAGCCCCGTAGCTTGAGATTCACATCTTTCTCTTTGTCTCTCTGCGCCAGCGTCCCTTAAATTTGTCGCTGTTCTGGTCTTCTTTGTTCCTTGGCCACCCTTCTCGTTTTGTTTTCTCCCTCCTTCTTTCTTTCCTGGGCAATGTTTTTTTTTTATTTCTTCTGTCAATCAATCTGTCAGCAACAGTGTCCCTTCATTTTGCCCCCCTCCTTATTACTTTCCATCTCCCATAGTCGCACCGCGAGTCGTTATCTCATCTTTAGCCTCTGGCCGCTTCGATCGCAGTGGGTTGCGAACATGTGATGGCTCGAGGAGGACTCCCTATGATGGCTCACGGCCTAAAAAGGCGGAGCGGCCGCAGGTGAGTGTGGTTCGCAGGACCTAGTCACGTGATCCTCACGCAGTAGGTAATCTATGACCGAGGTTTCAGTGAACAACGAATAATTAACAGCCTAGCCACACTTGACCTTCAGGCAGCGTGACCTTCTTTCGACTTGCATTGCAGCTGTGCTTGGCGACTGCTGATGAAGTTTGTCATGGATTACCTCCCGGTTTACTCTGCTGGAGTCTTGTTTCAGGCAGCCGCAAGCTAAACGACCCAAAGCAAACTCGCCTGGCCGACCAACGCCTGTTGATGACTACTACAAACGTGCCTAAGGTTTTTCGACCCAGCGCAGATAGCCGCTGATGAGTCGCCCACCTAGCGGAAAGGATTATGCCAACGTGATCAATCGCCGAGGGTGTAAAATGCTGGCCCGGAGGTTGGAGATCGAACGGGGAACACGGCGCTGCGTCAGGGTCTCTGTTGTTAGAGCAAGCGCATCCCGAGAAGCCGTTAGCTGTAGGCCCAAGTGCCGCACCTTTGCAGAACCATTTAGTACTACATATTGTATACTGGGTGTTTCAGCTAAGTAATTACAGAATTTTTATAAAAGGCTTTTCGAAATAGAAGAGCGCTTTTTCTGCATAGCATTGTCAGCGGTGTACTACATGAGAAGACATCTAAGAAGTTCTAACTAGCAGGATGGTTAACTAATATTGAATAGTTAACTTTTCAACTATTACCGTTAGGTCCCTTAATTACTGAGATGCTTGTAGCCCTCCTGTAACAGCTTCTCGCTGTAAGGTAGAACGAAATTGTAAAATGAATGGCAGATGCCGCCTTCAAGAGCTGAAAGAAAGCAAATTACTGACAATGTTGAAATGCAGCCTGCCATTGTAAGAGAAATCTTAGAAAGTTACCGCCACCTTATGCTCAGTTTCAATCGAGTAAGCCAGTCGTCGACTCCCACGCGGAGATAGCAGGTTCGATTCCTGCTTTTCGAAAGAAGTCGTTCTCAGATTTATGATGCATCTTATTTCATTAACTGTGCTGCTCGTCTAACAAGGCCAAAAAGAACACTGAGTTGTTCTTTTTTTCTCTGCCATGTCAGCGCACGTTAAGAAACCCCAAGTGTTTTAAAGTAATTCGGCACCCTGCAGTGAGGCGTCCGTCATAGCCCATGTGTTGTTTCGGGACGTTAAGCCTTCACCAATAGCAATTCTTAATTTTCCTGCACATAGGTGTGTTGACTAATTTCCTGAGGGTCGCCGTTTTCAGAGAAGACGGTGTGGGAGTTGCGTATCGTTGAATTTTTTCTGTTTTCATTAGTATCGTTTTTAGAATTGTGGCCAATAAATGTGAATATCATAACTGTGAAACGAATTCACTACTTCGCCGGACGATCCATGGGTGCCAGTTTGAGAGAATCGAAAACGCCCGTAAAGGTGATTTTTTTTTTCAATATATTGCTAGTTTCAGTATTGGAGCACAATCCATCTTGAGGGTACCTACAGGTATGAATTCACAGTAAGTTGTAACGCATGTGCAGTAGTGATATTTGTACTCCCGGACGCAAGTGGCAACAATGCCGAGTAGGCTTGTGTCATGAAGTACTTTTTCTTTACTAGGGAGGACGTCGCATACCACCATAAGCGTTTTATTAAGAACCGTTGAGCAAATCCCAACCTTTTCGCACGTCAGATGGACTGCAGGTTTCTGCTTATTTGTGCACGTTGTTCAAAGCAATCATCGTCATGTCTATATCTTCAGAATTTTTGCTCCGTTACTGCACCCAATGAGTGCTGTTGACATGATATATTTGCCTAAGAAATACCAAGCTTACGACAAAATTGCCAGCGCGCACAATTTTGGGGTCACGTGTCACGAAATACCCTTGCTCTAAACGCCTTCATATGTCCGCTGCTTCCGTGAAATGCCACCAAAAAATTTTAGGTCCGACCGTGATTCTCTCTAACGCGAAATTTGAGCGCAGCGCTGCAGGGTTTTCAGGCTCAGTAGGATCATTGTTTTGCTTTGTTGAGTCGTCGGCGCGTTTGGCGACGACATTACTTCGATAGCAGTATTAGTTGAAGACAACTTTGTGCAATCCGGACAGCGAGGGTACGTTGCAGTTTAGAGCAACAACAACAAGTTCAGAGCGAGGCATGAGCGGTTGCGGCAATAGCCAAGTGCTCTGGCGCAGTGGCCAGCGAAGCTGGTCTGTTCGCGTTGACGCAAGTTCGGAAACATAATCCTGGCAGTGTTTATTTTTATTTATTTATGGTCTGGCTCGGTTACACTGACGGCGGTGACGCGGCTGAACCAACGAAGAGGCGCTGAAGAGCTGCGCTCTAAGATACCTCGTCGCTACTTCTTACCTGGACGACGGCACTAATGTGGCTACATGGGTGTTTAGTCAGCCAATATTATGAAACAGACTTCCATTACTTTCCACTCATAAAAATGCAAACGATTGATAAACACCATTCATTTTCCTTTTTAATGGTTCTTTCTGTGGTGTACAGCTCGTCTATTAATTGTGACATGATATATCGCGATATGTAGAAAGTAATGCATGAGCTACATTCGAACGATTTCACAACTGTGTCGCCATGGCCTCTCAAAATGTATGCAGCGGCAACCAAACTTAAGTCCACATGACCAACTTCAGCCTTTATGCCTCCTAAAGTAACAGCAATTCTAACAGAAGTAGGTGGCGATGGTGGAAAACATTTATTAACTCAAAAGGGAGTCCCCAGCTCGGGAAGGGGTCCTTATTCGAGGGCTCCTGTGGCATTTGCTGTCAGCTCAGCAATGTAACGCATCTGCTGCCTGACCGACAATTGAAGGGTTTCATCCCCTTCTTAAGCTTTCTTCCTAAACGTCTCATGTACGCGTACTCTAACTTTCTGACTGTCACTGCTCTGATTTTCTCAGAACTAGCACGAGTGGTGGAATGTTTTAAACAGCCCTGATGTAGGAGATTAGTATATACGTCCTTTATATTCATTGCACTAACTCCTTTATTTTCAAGAGTGAACCCACAGTCGTTGCTCCATTTCCCAGGGTAGTTTATTGAATATTTGGATAACATTTCAGTAATTCAGTTCATAATCTTTTTACTTAAATAAGCAAAGATGCTTTTGTGTTCTTAGAAAAATATAAATCTTGTAAAAAAAAAAATCCTCGCAGAAGAAAGGGTGGGTTCTTGAACTTGAACTTTTTCTGTGCTGAACTAATGATTCTTCTCAGACTAGGTTACGTGTAAGGACTCGACATGTATTCCTAGAAGTTGCCTTAAGTCTATATGAGTTCGATAATGAGACCACCTAAAACCAGAAAAAAAGTGCAGCTGTTTCTGCCAGCATTGTTATCTGAACTTAATTAGGAACTACGTCATCTACAGCCTTTGTTGAAGTAGTCATAGTTGGACACATGTGTTTCCGTAACTGGAAGAGCCGTAGTGGAATTTTCTTAATAGTGGGTAATATTGGGCTTTTCTATAGATAAATGTTTTGACGGAGAGTAATTTAAAATGTATGAAGTGCATCTTTCATTTTGTTAGCAAAAACTACTACTGGCTAATTATAATGCTTACTCACAGCGGATCGAAAAAACGTGAAATTATGTTATAGACAAACTCGCCGCCTGAATTACTTGTTGCGATGCTGCACGGTAACCATGTCCACGTGAATAATCGCACCTGTCTTCGGTCTCGGCCCTGACCGACGATCCCCTTCTTCCTTCCTTTGCCCCACTTCCCGAGTGCAGAGCAGCATGGCAGAGAATCAGCACTGACGCCGAGTCCCTCTCTTTTTGAGGTCAATAAACCTGAGCCTCTATTGGTCCCGGAACCTTCGAAATATTACTTATTTTAATTTTTAATATCTACCATCGCCCAATCAGCGATTTATTCGCAGTCTATCGCTGATCTTTAGGTGCCCTGCTATCAGCAAAAACGGGAACCATAAAACGAACAAAAAATCTAAAAGGCGCTGCGCTGCTGCAGTACTTTGGCTGACAAGGTCATGCCATAATTGTGACTTTACTTCTTTTCACTTCATGAGTGTGCTTTTTTGTTTTCGCTTTAGAAGTTTTCTCCTTCTAACATGTTCCACATCATTCACATGTTCCACATGATTGTCATCAGACTGACTATGCCCACTGCAGGACAAAGACTTTTCTAATATCTCTCCAATTATTCCTGTCCTGCGCTCGCTGCGGCCACCATATCGCCGCAAACTTCTTAATCTCATCCGCCCACATAACTTCTGCCCGCCCTTCTACGCTTCCCTCCTTTTGAAATTCAGTCCGTACGCTTAAGGACCAACATTTATCTTCTCTTCACATTACATGCTCTGCCCAAGCCCATTACTTCCTATTGATTTCGACTAGGATGTCATTAACCCATGCTTGATCTCTGACCCTCTCTGCCCTCTTGCTGTCTCCCAACGTTACACCTGTCATTTTTTTTTCCACAGCTCGCTCCGCTCTCCTTGCCTAAAGTTGAACTCTTTTCTTTAGCCTCCATGTTACTGCCCCGTAGGTGAGCGCCGATACGATTCAGCAGTTGTACACTTTTATCTTGTGGGATATTGGTAAACTGCTATTCATGATATGAGGGAATCTGCCAAATTGACTCCACCCCATTCTGATTCTTCTAGATATTTCGCTCTTGGGTCCCAGATCTGTGGCCACTAACTGCCCTAAGTGGACGTATTCCCTTACCGCTTCCAGCAACTCCCTACCAATAGTGACTTGCTGTTTACTTCCGTGCCAGGTTCAGCTTCCAATGGCAGCCGGACCGGAGCCCGAGATTCTTTTCTGGTATATTTGCCCTTCCAATATATTCTTATGCAGATCCATGCTAGCCGTGGTAATGTTCATCGACGGTGCCGAAGAGATTAACGACTATCCTGATACTGCCATGGCGGCTTACTCATAAAAAACACCGAGGAGAAAAAGTGGCACCTGATATGACCGGCGTTAACCCTTTTATCGTAGTATGGTCTTTTAAGTGCTCACTTGTATTGTGCAAGGTACGGTATCGCCTTGTGTTGGAGCATAGGTGCGTGAAAGCTTGCAAGATAGGACTTCGTTTTTTTTTCCGTCTCGAACCAACTGCTCTTTATAACTTGAGCGTTATTTCCTGCTCTGTATCCTCTTGCTTTCCGGAGCCGCTCAGTAGCTAGCATGTCTTCGCGCTGATGAAAGTTAAGCCATTTGGACCGTCGGAATATCGTCATATTTCTGCGTTCAAGCCCATGCAAAAAATCCTTTTTTGAAGTCTGCAGGCGCAAAACTATGACAACACAAGCGTAAACGCTCCACCATCATTCTTCCACGCACCATGGTGATGCACCATGGTGGTCTCTTTTGCATTTTTGTTATGGAAATTTAACATGCAGAAATTTAACATGTAAATAAATTCTGTAGTTACCGGCATAAGGCACTTTGCGTGCGCGAGCCAGTCTCCTGTAAATTGCGACTGGTACGTCTTGCGATGGGTTCCGTACGTAGCGTTAGTTACCGTAGTGCCTCCGCCGAGTGTCACAGCAACAGCTTCGATCGGATACACTGGATCGCTGGAACAAAAATTTGGATTGCGATGCTCAGACCCATGGAGTATTTGCCAGAACGGTTTATGTACGTATATCGGCAACATACTGAAGTTCGAAGTATCATTTCCTTACTTCTCTTGATAGCCTGTTTCTCTCACTCTGCTGCTCCTTATTTGAAAGAGAAAAAAAATATTTTGTGTTGTGATAAACTTTGTTTTACGCGTCTCTTATGAGAGAGTTCAAGCATAAGTGTCGTGTAGCGTAACTTCGGGTAGTCTGGTGGTTTTAAAGAGAAAGTGGAGGAAGGTAAGTTTTCGTTGTGACAGAAAAATCCCAGATATGTCATTTACCTCGTTCTTTTCGGTCTTTTTGGGAGGGTGCCAAGTCCTGCGTAACTCTAGTTTTCTGTGCAGCACCAGCCTTTGAGCTAGCACTGTAGTTCAGCCCTCTGTCCTTATCACGCTATGTGAGGTGCCACTATTGCTCTGAATCGGAGTGCCGGGGGCTGAATTTTCCGAAATAGTGCCAGCTTCTAAGCCTCATAATGGGATCTGTCACTTAATGCCGTGGAGGAAGCAGTGACACTGGCGAGAACAAGTGTGACATGGAAGCATGGCGAAGTATTTACGTTACCCGTTTGTGGTAGGAGCCACTTTTAAACTTGTCGACCAAGCACTATACTCTCGTCCAGAAGGTTATGTTTCTAATACTTAAAGTCGCACCGCACATTACAAATGTTTGAATTCCGGCGTAAAAACGAGTTCAACTAGAAGTTTATCACAACAAAAATAAATATCATTTCGCTGATACAAATTTCCAGCAAACTTCAGAGTCCCGCTGGGGACCGCAGCATTTATACAACTTTGATTTCTGCATAGTCAGTCAGCGACAAATGAAATCCTCTGCCGCATGGAGGAGCTCCAAATTACTTACCTCCTTTTTGAATTTTGATGCAAAAGATGGAATGCGGGACGACATTCTTATTGTCTATGTGTAGCTCATTCCCAATATTTCGCTTCTTAGTGCAAAGTGCTGGAGCTACACTTTTACGAGACACACTCAGATACTAGCACCAGTGCAGGAGACGGGCACTTACGATTAACAACGGCCACGTCTATATAATGAGCATTGTTGGTCCCAAAAACTCGCGACATGTTTCAACTGGCTCTTGCTTTATGCAGCTCCTGTAAACAGCAGATGGCGGAACTGCAAAACGCAGGGCTACCATGCTAGGAAATGGCTGTCAGTTCCGAACCTGTGGGTCCTCCCTATATTGAGAATAGGTTCGAGCAGTGGGAAATTCTGAATACCCTGTACTGGCCCTTCGATTTTTTTTGATGATTAATAAGAGAACTAAAATATTTGATAACAGAGCTATTAAGGCGCAAGAACAGTTTATATTTGTATCTTGTGGTGTGTCAAAAAGTTCGGCGCACATTCGGAAAGCGCGGCGCGGAAGCAGTCTCCCCAGCGCGTACCGTAGACCAATCTGGAACACTGGAAAAAAAGAACCCTCGAGAGCCTGTAACTATGTGTGTGTTACTGCCCCCTCCACTTCGCTTGCCAGCGCGGAAGGAATCACGTCCGCACGCGCCGTTGATCATTCTAGATTCTTGCAGAAAAATTACTCATTGCTGACGTAGAGCACGTAGCCTTCAGCGTGCTAAGTGACGCCATCTCCGCTTCCA
Source organism: Amblyomma americanum (assembly GCA_030143305.2). Classification (NCBI taxonomy): domain Eukaryota; kingdom Metazoa; phylum Arthropoda; class Arachnida; order Ixodida; family Ixodidae; genus Amblyomma; species Amblyomma americanum. Next base: position 87,858 of record JARKHS020032308.1, on the reverse strand, counting down.
TAGCATGTCGGCGAAAACGGGTCAGAAAGAAGAGAATAGAATTCTCTGGAAACATGTTTCCACGCCTCACCAAGAGGGACGTGCGCCCAGCTTGAGGTTAAGGAAATTGTGCACTTAATACTGTTTGTGTGTGCACGCCTGCTTTGAATTGAAGAAACGAAGAAACGCGGCGCGCACATACATATGAAGGACTTTGAACGCTGTCTGTCAGCCCATGTCGCCTGTTTAAGCTTCGGGGAAGTGCGTTCGAATGGCTACCGGGTTCGACACCACTAGCCCAGTAATGGACCAGCGAGGCAGCGCGCGCCAGCCTTCGGGACGACCTCGTCGGGTCCTGCCGTCGTCGGACTGTCTCAGTGCCTGGTGATCAAATTATGTGCGGTTTTGACTCTCCTGTACTAGTGCACTATAGGTGCATGAGCGCTCTTCTTTTGTAGACTCTCTCGTATTACTTTGCTTGTGCTGCATGGTATCGTAGAATCACTTGATATGTCTTATTATGAGTGATTAGAAATTAATCTGCTCTTTGCTGGGCAATGTTTGTTTTGTTTGGGAACCCATGACTCCGACTCATTCTCTGGCTTGCCACCGGCGAAAACCGGGCGCCAAATAGCCCCCGCCCTTGTCACGTGGTAGCTGGTTTCTGGTTGTGCTTGTCACGCTGAGTTGAGGGCATCTTCTTCGAGACTGAGGCCCTCTACCCCCACACGCTCTTAGGGTGTCTGGGAGTACACGATACAAGTGCTCAAAGGTGACATGGTGGATGACGAGATCTTCAATGATTAGTGCGTAAACTGAACAAAAGGTATAAAAAAATTAATACATGCCGGAGCAATTCCAACTTCCAAGGGCCGGTAATGGAATATCTGCAGGCCAGGAAAGCATATTCGCCATAGGGGAGGGGACTGGGAGGAGGTGTTAGGATATGTCTTGTTCTCAGAGCGCAATTTCTGCCCAGAAAGGCAAAGAAAGGCCCAGTGCCACCAACGCGGAGCATACTGGGTGTGGCCCTTTGATGACTCACGAGATAGTCACTGCTCGTGATCGCTAGCAAAGTCGGCAAGTCACCACATATAAAGGTAGAAAAGCTGATTAAGGATTTCCTCTGGTGTATCAACGTTACAATAGCATGTAGCCACAAGCAGCGAGAAGTACCATGTAGTTTTTATGCTGTAATTTTTGTAAGGCCTGTACAGATCAAGGTGCGCACCTTGCACTCCTGGCAGCTACAGACAGTAACGGAGCGGAAAGTTACAGCTCTGCCTCACCTTTACAATTTGCTGTCGCGTGGCGACGGTTCTTGTGGGGTTTGCCTCTTGTAGTAGGGACTCGTCGGCTATCAAAGCTGTTCAAATTATTGTACGCAGCCTCGTAAGCGTATTTACAGTGAGGCTGAATTGAAGATACTTTCGGATAATTTAGAAATCGTTGTAAGCACAACCGTCTAAACGCGTTATACAACAATGTCAAGAGAACGCAACAAAACGACTTTCAGATACCTTTTCCGCTGAGTGCCTCCCTTTTCTGATCGTTTTTTAGACTTTTTGCCTCCTGCGCCCCTGTAAGGAGAACAAAACGGATGAACTGTATGATTAGAAATTGAGTCGAGAAATGATGACAACTTGTGCGTCAAATACACAATAGCGCAATTACATCTTGATTTAAAAACAAGTTTAAAATAAACACACTGACAAGCTCAATTGAACAGAAGCTCAATGTTAGGTGGTTGTCTAATGATTAGGGGCTTGCATAAGGTGAAGCAATAGTATATAAAAAAATACGTACGCCTAAACGTAAGGTCAGCCCGACCTTGCCTGTCGCCCGCAGCGGTTCAACTTCAAAGACTACGATGAGTGAGGAAAATGGCAAATAACAATTCACTGACCGCGGGGAAGACAATGCGAGCCAAGGCGGAAGCGACAACGAGGTGACAAGCAGCACCGTTCCAAATCCCGAGTCAACGTTAAATGTGGCGGACATACTGCAGGCCAGCGTTCAGGCTGGAGTTAGAGAAGCCATCAACGCCACGGTGCTGCTCCAGACGCAATATGCAGCAGCTGTACCGATAATCGGTGCGGGAGAGACAGCCCGGTTAGTGATTACGTGGGCCCCAGTATCGTCAAGCTCTCTGACAGTAGACGCATAGATTTTACGTGTGGACAACCCGCTGAAGTCTACCGTTGAGCCAATCGACTGACCTCCTGCAACGAAATGTCGAGGTTAGTAGGAACAGTAAAGGTCTGGTATAACTCCCTGCCATACGTCAACAAAACCTGGACGGAATAGGAAGAGCAGCTCAACCGCACCTTCCCAATGACAGCGAGGATACAACGGCTCCATTGTGAAATGATGAAACAGCGTCGCAAGCAAGGTGAGCCCATTGAGTCGTACTACGACAAGCTCACGAAGGCGCGCCGGTTTAGCCTGACAGATGAGGATAGCATTGGGTATCTCATAACCATCCCTAACGACGAGAATGCCATTATTAGAGCGGTCTTCGTGCACACGTACCACACTCTGCAGTACCTACTTCAGTGTCTCAAAAGTCCTTAAGAGTGAATCGGGAACATTGGTCCCAAAAAATTGCTGGTGGTTTAGCTCTCGTTAACGCTGGTCGAAAGCAAAAAGCTGCATCTCCCTGGTTACGTTTGTGGTCGAGCGACTGGCGGTCTCCACGGCAGGCGTCGCATTAATGACACCTAGCGTTCCGCTGAATGCATCAAAGCGCACCTGCGTTTTATGCAGAACCCACTTTCATGACCTGTGCATGTGGTGCCGGCAGACGCTGTCCCGCTTGACCCAAAGGTCAAGGTCAAAAGTTAAAGTCGAGATAGTTCGTGTAACAGCCGCTGGTGTCGCTGCTGTAGCTGACGTCATGTGGAGAACCTGACTACTACCAGTTATGCTCAAGGTTTGACCTCTAGCTACTTTGAAGGTCAAACTTGCGGCCATACTGACGGCTCGAAAAGCTGGTGTAGTGAAGCTTTTCGCTTTAAGATTTCAAACAAAGCAGCCCCTAAAATGCACCTGCCAAATTCAACACCAAGGCAACAAGAAAGGAGCATCGGCGTCGACCTTGAAACATTAGCTGCTACCACAAGGGCCCTTCTCGAAGGGCCAGTAGGAAGCCGTTCTCTGGCGAGAAAAGAGAGGTTCTCTGTATGGACGCGTCTCCCTCAACTGCCCGGAATCGCCTCGGAGCACGGGATGCAACGTATCCAGGAGGCTGGGACACGAAGGAAACGAATTCAAAGAAAAGAGAGACAGTACACCTTGCGTTGCTCAGACCATCGTGGGATTTGATTTCCGGGTCGTGAAGACGGCAAATAAAAATTACTTCATGATGGTGAAAGCAAATGGCTGCCGCCTACGGTATCCAGCGCCGAACTGACGGGAAGAGGACGCGATCGAGTTGGAATCCCCTGCACTAAATTGACGAAGTCGTTCCCTATCGAAGGTCACAGATCAGGAAGTGTCAAACCGTACAGGGAGACGAGCTTCGCCATGACGGTCTATCAAGCGACAGCGTGTGTTTCCGATAAGGGGTCATACATCATACGAGAAAGATTTCCCAATGTTCGTTATTGCATTGAGTGCATGCCAAGGGCGCAGCGGTAGAGAAGGACATAAAGCAGTGTCACACCTTTCGATAAGGTGGGGCCTAGATTTCAGCGAGATAGAAGAATTTGAATATGAAGATGACTTCGACTGGAACGGTCGGTAAGAGAAGACGGCAGAATTTAAATGCTGGCCTCCGTTTCCCTGCGCAAAGGTACCCTTCGGCATAGATTAAAAGAGGAAGAGATAATGAAAACACCCCGCAGGATGAAGAGGAAGCGGCCAACACGGCTTGGAGGGGAGAATGACGGAGGCGTCGAGATTGGGCCACGACGCAAAGAAGCCACTTCTGTAGTTTATTACATGGTTTTTGAATACATGTTGGCAAGTTTAACCTAAAAGGTGGAGTTCCTAATCCCTTCGGTCGGTTGATACTACCCTGAACTGATACGATCCAGCTAGCTTTAACTCATGGTACAAAATGGACTGCTAATTTATTGAGGTTTACGGCGAAAAAGCAACTAAGGCTAAGATGCGCCAAACACAAGGCTGATTTTAGTGTTCCAACGGTGGCCGCCTTTCCCCGCGGGCACTTCCGCACCTACATGCGAGGCTATGCACGAAGCTTCCCCAGAGAGTTAGCTAGATCATAGTAACGAAGTAATACGTATTGAAGGAATCTAGTTATATTGTACACCTTTCTTTTAATGTTGGCTGTAAACTCTAAATTTGTCATTAAAAGTGAAGCATGCGGCTAATGGCTAAGTGATATAGCTCTTGGGGAAGCGTCTGCAGCCAAAATATGTCATTTGCTGCGGTAAGCCATCCATTACAGCCAAAGTACGCGAAATTTGCGCCGGTATTCGGAGTACAGAACAAGTGCTTCATTAAAATAAATACTGTATCTTGCCATTAAAAAATGCTTGTAAGCACTGCAGTGAGCGTAGTGGGCTCTTGAGAGTTGGTACATATTTATAGTAAAAAAACTTCGACATAACGACAAGGAAGGAACGGAGGCGGAACAAGCGCTTGTGCCCTTTCGGTCCTTCCTCGCTTCCATCTTTCTCCAATTTTTTAAGCATGAATAAATATGCATATAGATCCGATGGTGTTATATTCAATTATTATATTCCCGGCAGAAATGAGTGCACTTACGATAAGTGTGAGAGTATAACCAGGAGAACGATCGCTCGAAAGATGCCCAACGAGTGCATAGCGGCAGTCGCTTAGCAACACTGAGAACTGTGGTCCTTTTAGCTTGAATGTATACGTGTTCTTAACATCTCAACACTGATTTCCTCTCTTCTATTGTTCGTTTAGGATCTTGGAGCGCTGTTGTCCCAAAGTTTTTTTTTTTTAATGCCGAAAAAAAATATATGGCCCTGACTACCCTCGTAATGTACGCGCCTGTCAAGCCGAGCAAAGCACATAAAATTGATGGGTATATTACTTTTGTTCTCGGCCAACTTCTCGTGCTTTGCGACGAAAACCGCAGTGCCGTCAGCTCCTGCTGTTGTGCTGAGGGTGCTGCATTACCGTATACACAAGGCTAAGCGCTGTGCCTATGCATGGGTGGCTCCACGCAACCTGGAAGCTCATAAATTGAAAAAAAAAAACAAATGCGCTAAGACCAACTGTATTTCACTTGACTAAAAATTAAGACATTTTGCATCTATAAGTCTAGTGTGTATGGCATTCGCCTAAACTTTCCAAGTTCTACAAATGCTTTATACAGTAAGGACACAATCCTGTTGTGGCTGATAAATTTCGTTTGCCATAACGCTGCTATCTTTATGTGGTGAATTTTCGGGCTAAAACTATGCGGTGTGACCTTTCTCTTCTTTTTCTTCGTTTCATATCAACATTACATAACTTATTAGGGCCTTTTTGGATATATAAAACGACTAAATGAAGGATGGCGATCATAATTAGGGAAAGGCTAGCACCTCACATTTTGCTATTTAATGTTAACACGTGTTTGTTTCAATTTCTTTCAATGCGTGAAGTTGGCCCACTGCAATTTCTATCAAAACTTTAGTGAATACCCACCGAATATACTACGAAGAGAAGAAATTTACATTCAACGCCAAGCTTTAGTCGTCACTAGAGGCCTTCGGCCTAGAGGGCCCTGCTTTTTTTTAGTAACGCGTTTTCAAACTATCCTGTCACTTATGCGCTGCCCAGTCGAGATTTAAGACTTTACATGATGACAGCTCCCCGTCGGTATTAAGGCAGCTACACAAAACTTTAGAGATCTGCCGCTGACACTTTTACGATCTCATGCGATTGAACGCTTTACATAAGGGACAGCCTGAAGTAGTTATGATGGTACTGAGTTGATGGATTAGTTGCTTCCTTTGTATGCAATTCAGCGTCGATTTGGCTGAGAAATCCAGTGCGCCCACAGGATCCCTGTTTTTACGGTAGTGCTTGCACCTAGAAGACAAGCATAAGGCTGACAGTTAATTCATTTTTGAAAAATGACTCATGCCGAGCTGAGGAATAGCCAGCATATGGTACGGTTTACTTGGCCCCTCACTTTGTCTCATGGTTAAGAGGGAAAGATATAGCTCTGCTGCAGCCCCATAGCATTCGTGCATGCAAATTCTCTTGTAAGTACATCTACTCCTGCACGGAAGAACACGTCACATGTGCAGTAACAAATCTCGCGAAAATATCTGCCCGGATCTCTCAATGAAAACAATTAAGATAGCCATGTCCTTACAAATATACACGGCTCAGCATAGCGCATGATACATACATGGCCGCGAATGTGGAATAATAGGTGACGCATACATCAAAATCAGATGAGCTTTAAGGTTAAGTCGAAGATGAGATAAAAGTGCCGGTGGGCACTTATATGGGCACTGAGAGACGCTGTAACAAGGTTGAGGTATGCCTCTGATGTTAAAAGATGCTGCTTCACGAATATCTTTCAGCAAGAAATTTTTTGATGCACTTTGTAGAAGCTGAGTTATCTGTAGTCAAAATTTTGAATTGCAGCGTCTTCGCGCCTTTCCGTCTCTCGTCATTTTTTGCACGCTGAAAAGTCGGGCGCTCCGCTGGCTTCATCACCAGGGCGGAGATTCCTGACCCGCCGGAGCGACGCCGCTTATTGGCCGCGGCGATGGTAGCTTCCTGATGTGTGAAAAAACCTAAACAATAGCCATCCCTAAACAGGTATACGCAGGAGCGGTGTGACGGAGAAGGGTGCGACCATGAAAAAGTCGCCGAAAATGGCTCGCCCAATTTCGCGTGTGGTTGTGGGTTCTCTGCTGCATGTTGAAATGTAATATTTGGCACAAGTGGCCATGACAATACAATGCAGTGATTTAGCGAGCTGATGAGCTGTCCTCCAAAGGAGTTTGAGAGCCCCTTTAAGGTCGTTATGTGCTCTGAATGCGACAACATACTTTGGTCTAAAGGCCTTAACGCATTAAACCTAAAGGCCTTTACCACAAACTTCTTTGATCTAAAGGCTTTTACCCAGAAGGCAATTACGCGCAAGGCCTTTGCCATAAGGCTCTCCACATTAAAGGCCTTTACCACAAAGACCGTTGGCTTAACTCTTTGAAACTAGGTGCCTTTAATTTGAAGGCATTTGCCTTGAAGACCTTCACTCTGAAAGCCGTTGACTTAGAGGCACTTATTATTGCCGGTGTCATTATTGAACCTCATAAATATTTAGTGAGGTCCTTCCTTATTCGAAAGCTACTACTATCGCTATCCCTACAATACCTACCAATAACTATTAATGTTTCCTTTAACGGCTGCTTTATTGCGTACGATTATCCATTAATATCTTATGGTCTACTGGTGATGGTATGCGAGGCCATGGTGACGTCGTGAGGTTTAGGTACCACTTTTCTGTCAACGTCACAAGGTTTCGTTGCTCAAGAACCATATAATGTTTTTGCATTAAATTACAACAAACAGGAAAGATGGCGAGGGGCCGTATTCTATAAACTGTCCATTTTGCATTGTCCATTTCGCGTCCATTGGTCCTCTGTCATTGGTCACTCAGATATACCAGCGGCTGACGGGCGTGCGTACTATGAGCAGTGCATGGAAAAGCTCTCTCCAGTGCCTCTAACAATGGACAGTGTTTTAGGTCTCTTAGCCTGCCCTAGGCAACAGAGACAAGCAATGAACTTCTGTTTTGCGTATTTAAAGGGCATTGGACATCTCGACAAGCTTTAATTTCAAATTGCATGTTGCTCTCATGCATTTTTCTCGCAGAACTTTGTTAGGCCATTTATCAGACAATCCAAATCGTCATTTTATATGTTACGTCATTTCTCGCTGATGCCCCTTAGTCGGCATTTAATGGCCGCATTTTATGTTCTCCGCCTTTTATTTTTCTTTTTCTCATTTGACCTTTCTTGCACTCCTCTCCTTCCGTCTTTACCTCCCAAATTCCCTTCCCCACGCAGTGTAGCATACCAGCGATTTTCGAAACTTGGCTAAATTCTCTGCTTTTTAATTAAAGGGATTCTTTCTTTCTAACAAGATACTGTGCAAATCGACCTGGCCATTGGTCGCGACCGGTCATCACGTTCTGCTGCCAGTGGCTGCGATATGTAGCGATATGTAGGTTGCGTGGAGCCACCCATGCATAGGCACAGTGCTTAGCCTTGTGTATACGGTAATGCAGCACCCTCAGCACAACAGCAGGAGCTGACGGCACTGCGGTTTTTGTCCCAAAGCAAGAGAAGTTGGCCGAGAACAAAAGTAATATACCCATCAATTTTATATGCTTTGCTCGGCTTGACAGGCGCGTACATTACGAGGGTAGTCAGGGCCATATATTTTTTTTCGGCATTAAAAAAAAAAAAACTTTGGGACAACAGCGCTCCAAGATCCTAAACGAACAATAGAAGAGAGGAAATCAGTGTTGAGATGTTAAGGACACGTATACATTCAAGCTAAAAGGACCACAGTTCTCAGTGTTGCTAAGCGACTGCCGCTATGCACTCGTTGGGCATCTTTCGAGCGATCGTTCTCCTGGTTATACTCTCACACTTATCGTAAGTGCACTCATTTCTGCCGGGAATATAATAATTGAATATAACCATCGGATCTATATGCATATTTATTCATGCTTAAAAAATTGGAGAAAGATGGAAGCGAGGAAGGACCGAAAGGGCACAAGCGCTTGTTCCGCCTCCGTTCATTCCTTGTCGTTATGTCGAAGTTTTTTTTACTATAAATATGTACCAACTCTCAAGAGCCTACTACGCTCACTGCAGTGCTTACAAGTATTTTTTAATGGCAAGATACAGTATTTATTTTAATGAAGCACTTGTTCTGTACTCCGAATACCGGCGCAAATTTCGCGTACTTTGGCTGTAATGGATAGCTTACCGCAGCAAATGACATATTTTGGCTGCAGACGCTTCCCCAAGAGCTATATCACTTAGCCATTAGCCGCATGCTTCACTTTTAATGACAAATTTAGAGTTTACAGCCAACATTAAAAGAAAGGTGTACAATATAACTAGATTCCTTCAATACGTATTACTTCGTTACTATGATCTAGCTAACTCTCTGGGGAAGCTTCGTGCATAGCCTCGCATGTAGGTGCGGAAGTGCCCGCGGGGAAAGGCGGCCACCGTTGGAACACTAAAATCAGCCTTGTGTTTGGCGCATCTTAGCCTTAGTTGCTTTTTCGCCGTAAACCTCAATAAATTAGCAGTCCATTTTGTACCATGAGTTAAAGCTAGCTGGATCGTATCAGTTCAGGGTAGTATCAACCGACCGAAGGGATTAGGAACTCCACCTTTTAGGTTAAACTTGCCAACATGTATTCAAAAACCATGCAATAAACTACATAAGTGGCTTCTTTGCGTCGTGGCCCAATCTCGACGCCTCCGTCATTCTCCCCTCCAAGCCGTGTTGGCCGCTTCCTCTTCATCCTGCGGGGTGTTTTCATTATCTCTTCCTCTTTTAATCTATGCCGAAGGGTACCTTTGCGCAGGGAAACGGAGGCCAGCATTTAAATTCTGCCGTCTTCTCTTACCGACCGTTCCAGTCGAAGTCATCTTCATATTCAAATTCTCCTATCTCGCTGAAATCTAGGCCCCACCTTATCGAAAGGTGTGACACTGCTTTATGTCCTTCTCTACCGCTGCGCCCTTGGCATGCACTCAATGCAATAACGAACATTGGGAAATCTTTCTCGTATGATGTATGACCCCTTATCGGAAACACACGCTGTCGCTTGATAGACCGTCATGGCGAAGCTCGTCTCCCTGTACGGTTTGACACTTCCTGATCTGTGACCTTCGATAGGGAACGACTTCGTCAATTTAGTGCAGGGGATTCCAACTCGATCGCGTCCTCTTCCCGTCAGTTCGGCGCTGGATACCGTAGGCGGCAGCCATTTGCTTTCACCATCATGAAGTAATTTTTATTTGCCGTCTTCACGACCCGGAAATCAAATCCCACGATGGTCTGAGCAACGCAAGGTGTACTGTCTCTCTTTTCTTTGAATTCGTTTCCTTCGTGTCCCAGCCTCCTGGATACGTTGCATCCCGTGCTCCGAGGCGATTTCGGGCAGTTGAGGGAGACGCGTCCATACAGAGAACCTCTCTTTTCTCGCCAGAGAACGGCTTCCTACTGGCCCTTCGAGAACGGCCCTTGTGGTAGCAGCTAATGTTTCAAGGTCGACGCCGATGCTCCTTTCTTGTTGCCTTGGTGTTGAATTTGGCAGGTGCATTTTAGGGGCTGCTTTGTTTGAAATCTTAAAGCGAAAAGCTTCACTACACCAGCTTTTCGAGCCGTCAGTATGGCCGCAAGTTTGACCTTCAAAGTAGCTAGAGGTCAAACCTTGAGCATAACTGGTAGTAGTCAGGTTCTCCACATGACGTCAGCTACAGCAGCGACACCAGCGGCTGTTACACGAACTATCTCGACTTTAACTTTTGACCTTGACCTTTGGGTCAAGCGGGACAGCGTCTGCCGGCACCACATGCACAGGTCATGAAAGTGGGTTCTGCATAAAACGCAGGTGCGCTTTGATGCATTCAGCGGAACGCTAGTTGTCATTAATGCGACGCCTGCCGTGGAGACCGCCAGTCGCTCGACCACAAACGTAACCAGGGAGATGCAGCTTTTTGCTTTCGACCAGCGTTAACGAGAGCTAAACCACCAGCAATTTTTTGGGACCAATGTTCCCGATTCACTCTTAAGGACTTTTGAGACACTGAAGCAGGTACTGCAGAGTGTGGTACGTGTGCACGAAGACCGCTCTAATAATGGCATTCTCGTCGTTAGGGATGGTTATGAGATACCCAATGCTATCCTCATCTGTCAGGCTAAACCGGCGCGCCTTCGTGAGCTTGTCGTAGTACGACTCAATGGGCTCACTTTGCTTGCGACGCTGTTTCATCATTTCACAATGGAGCCGTTGTATCCTCGCTGTCATTGGGAAGGTGCGGTTGAGCTGCTCTTCCTATTCCGTCCAGGTTTTGTTGACGTATGGCAGGGAGTTATACCAAACCTTTACTGTTCCTACTAACCTCGACATTTCGTTGCAGGAGGTCAGTCGATTGGCTCAACGGTAGACTTCAGCGGGTTGTCCACACGTAAAATCTATGCGTCTACTGTCAGAGAGCTTGACGATACTGGGGCCCACGTAATCACTAACCGGGCTGTCTCTCCCGCACCGATTATCGGTACAGCTGCTGCATATTGCGTCTGGAGCAGCACCGTGGCGTTGATGGATTCTCTAACTCCAGCCTGAACGCTGGCCTGCAGTATGTCCGCCACATTTAACGTTGACTCGGGATTTGGAACGGTGCTGCTTGTCACCTCGTTGTCGCTTCCGCCTTGGCTCGCATTGTCTTCCCCGCGGTCAGTGAATTGTTATTTGCCATTTTCCTCACTCATCGTAGTCTTTGAAGTTGAACCGCTGCGGGCGACAGGCAAGGTCGGGCTGACCTTACGTTTAGGCGTACGTATTTTTTTATATACTATTGCTTCACCTTATGCAAGCCCCTAATCATTAGACAACCACCTAACATTGAGCTTCTGTTCAATTGAGCTTGTCAGTGTGTTTATTTTAAACTTGTTTTTAAATCAAGATGTAATTGCGCTATTGTGTATTTGACGCACAAGTTGTCATCATTTCTCGACTCAATTTCTAATCATACAGTTCATCCGTTTTGTTCTCCTTACAGGGGCGCAGGAGGCAAAAAGTCTAAAAAACGATCAGAAAAGGGAGGCACTCAGCGGAAAAGGTATCTGAAAGTCGTTTTGTTGCGTTCTCTTGACATTGTTGTATAACGCGTTTAGACGGTTGTGCTTACAACGATTTCTAAATTATCCGAAAGTATCTTCAATTCAGCCTCACTGTAAATACGCTTACGAGGCTGCGTACAATAATTTGAACAGCTTTGATAGCCGACGAGTCCCTACTACAAGAGGCAAACCCCACAAGAACCGTCGCCACGCGACAGCAAATTGTAAAGGTGAGGCAGAGCTGTAACTTTCCGCTCCGTTACTGTCTGTAGCTGCCAGGAGTGCAAGGTGCGCACCTTGATCTGTACAGGCCTTACAAAAATTACAGCATAAAAACTACATGGTACTTCTCTCTGCTTGTGGCTACATGCTATTGTAACGTTGATACACCAGAGGAAATCCTTAATCAGCTTTTCTACCTTTATATGTGGTGACTTGCCGACTTTGCTAGCGATCACGAGCAGTGACTATCTCGTGAGTCATCAAAGGGCCACACCCAGTATGCTCCGCGTTGGTGGCACTGGGCCTTTCTTTGCCTTTCTGGGCAGAAATTGCGCTCTGAGAACAAGACATATCCTAACACCTCCTCCCAGTCCCCTCCCCTATGGCGAATATGCTTTCCTGGCCTGCAGATATTCCATTACCGGCCCTTGGAAGTTGGAATTGCTCCGGCATGTATTAATTTTTTTATTCCTTTTGTTCAGTTTACGCACTAATCATTGAAGATCTCGTCATCCACCATGTCACCTTTGAGCACTTGTATCGTGTACTCCCAGACACCCTAAGAGCGTGTGGGGTAGAGGGCCTCAGTCTCGAAGAAGATGTCCTCAACTCAGCGTGACAAGCACAACCAGAAACCAGCTACCACGTGACAAGGGCGGGGGTTATTTGGCGCCCGGTTTTCGCCGGTGGCAAGCCAGAGAATGAGTCGGAGTCATGGGTTCCCAAACAAAACAAACATTGCCCAGCAAAGACCAGATTAATTTCTAATCACTCATAATAAGACATATCAAGTGATTCTACGATACCATGCAGCACAAGCAAAGTAATACGAGAGAGTCTACAAAAGAAGAGCGCTCATGCACCTATAGTGCACTAGTACAGGAGAGTCAAAACCGCACATAATTTGATCACCAGGCACTGAGACAGTCCGACGACGGCAGGACCCGACGAGGTCGTCCCGAAGGCTGGCGCGCGCTGCCTCGCTGGTCCATTACTGGGCTAGTAGTGTCGAACCCGGTAGTCATTCGAACGCACTTCCCCGAAGCTTAAACAGGCGACATGGGCTGACAGACAGCGTTCAAAGTCCTTCATATGTAGGCGCGCGCCGCGTTTGTTCGTTTCTTCAATTCAAAGCAGGCGCGCACACACAAACAGTATTAAGTGCACAGCTTCCTTAACCTCGATCTGGGCGCACGTCCCTCTTGGTCAGGCGTGGAAACACGTTTCCAGAGAATTCTATTCTCTTCTTTCTGACCCGTTTCCGCCGACATGCGATGGAAGTGGAGATGGCGTCACTTAGCACGCTGAAGGCTACGTGCTCTACGTCAGCAATGAGTAATTTTTCTGCAAGCATCTAGAATGATCAACGGCGCGTGCGGACGTGATTCTTTCCGCGCTGGCGAGAGAAGTGGAGAGGGTAGTAACACACACATAGTTACAGGCTCTCGAGGGTTCTTTTTTTCCAGTGTTCCAGATTGGTCTACGGTGCGCGCTGGAGAGACTGCTTCCGCGCCGCGCTTTCCGAATGTGCGCCGAACTTTGTGACACACCACAAGATACAAATATAAACTGTTCTTGCGCCTTAATAGCTCTGTTATCAAATATTTTAGTTCTCTTATTAATCATCAAAAACAATCGAAGGGCCAGTACAGGGTATTCAGAATTTCCCACTGCTCGAACCTATTCTCAATATAGGGAGGACCCACAGGTTCGGAACTGACAGCCATTTCCTAGCATGGTAGCCCTGCGTTTTGCAGTTCCGCCATCTGCTGTTTACAGGAGCTGCATAAAGCAAGAGCCAGTTGAAACATGTCGCGAGTTCTTGCAACCAACAATGCTCATTATATAGACGTGGCCGCTGTCAATCGTAAGTGGCCGTCTCCTGCACTGGTGCTAGTATCTGAGTGTCTCTCATAAAAGTGTAGCTCCAGCACTTTGCACTAAGAAGCGAAAGATTGGGAATGAGCTACGCAGAGGCAATAAAAATGTCGTCCCGCATTCTATCTTTTGCATCAAAATTCAAAAAGGAGGTGGTTAACTTGGAGCTCCTCCATGCGGCAGAGAATTTCATTTGTCGCTGACAGACTATGCAGAAATCAAAGTTGTATAAATGCTGCGGTCCCCAGCGGGACTCTGAAGTTTTCTGGAAATGAGTATCAGCGAAATTATATATATTTTTGTTGTGATAAAATTCTAGTTGAACTCGTTTTTACGCCGGAATTCAAATATTTGTAATGTGCGGTGCGACTTTAATGCAGATAGACGAACCGTTAATCACGGAACCTCTCTCAGCAACACAAAAAGTTTGACCAGCTGGCTCTGGGCACGCATCAGCAGCAGTGACCAGAATGCGAAATGTAAAAAGGAATCATTTGAAATAAAAAATAAATCTTCGCGTTTCTGAATTTTATATTAGGAGCCTGATGTCTTGTCATAGGAGAGGAGGCATTCACGCATCGAGCATTTATTATTTAAAGCGGCAGAAACATTCTAGATGAGCTCGATAAAAGGTGCAATGTTGACAGCGTCAAACCATTAGTTAGACTAATTTTATAATTCACTGACATAAATCGGTAGCAGATGCAAGCTGTGAACGTGTGAAGTAGGGGCTGAAAAGAATGAAAAACTTTTTTTCGCGAATTAGAGTCCTTGATTAATGTTTTCGCATGGATCCAAAATACTCGTTTAATAATAACAGAAACTAATTATAGCAAGGCATGTATTGACAGCAGCACGTGGTCTAATTGATGTGTTGTTGTGAAGAATCCTGGGATAATTTAGACCACCGAAAGTTCTCTCAGTGGCCTGGTACGACCTACCCAATGGGCATTATTTCATCTTTCGTTTATTAAAAAGCGGCCGCCCTGGCCAGGATTGAGGAGGATCGTGCGCTGATCAGTCAAGCGGCGCTACCATGAATACACTTCGGAAAGTTTAGTAGTACGCGCCTAAAATTCAGCAATCTCATCCTTGACGTCACTGAACGACTACTGTATGTCACAGAGTTAGCGGTAAAAGCGAAACGGGAGAATTAAGGATTACCCGCCGCGGTGGCTCAGTGGTTAGGGCGCTCGACTACTGATCCGGAGTTCCCGGGCTCGAACCCGACCCCGGCGGCTGCGTTTTCATGGAGGAAAAACGCTAAGGCGCCCGTGTGCTGTGCGATGTCAGTGCACGTTAAAGATCCCCAGGTGGTCGAAATTATTCCGGAGCCCTCCACTACGGCACCTCTTCTTCCTTTCTTCTTTCACTCCCTCCTTTATTCCTTCCCTTACGACGCGGTTCAGGTGTCCAACGATATATGAGACAGATACTGCGCCATTTTTCCTTACCCCAAAAAAACAATTATTATTATTATTATTATTATTATTATTATTATTATTATTATTATTATTATTATTATTATTATTATTATTATTATTATTATTATTAATATTATTATTATTATTAAGGATTCTGCTTGAAAAAAGATATTCCGTTTAACCTGTGCACGACAACTTTACTGTTCAAATATTTAATAACCTCAAAGATACAATTACTCAGATAGGGCGCATTTAAGTACGATGTAGCGTAGAGAGAGAGAGAAACAGGAACGGAAAGTCAGGGAGGCTAACAGGCGACGCCCAGTATGCTACTCTCTACGTCAAAAGAGGAACGGAGGGAGATATAGAAAGGGAAGAGAGGCAAGAGGGATCACGTTTAACGTGTCCGTTGGCAATTATTTAAAGGGTACACAGGGCATACACTGACAGTTCACAACCTTGCATTCAGGATGTAGAGTAGCAATAGACAACACCAGTAAGCTCTTTCAGGACTCTAAATATGTCATTACGAAGAGCGAAAATATAACAGCTTCTATTCCCATAGATCCAAGAGAAATTGCTGAAATTTTAAACTAAACAAGAAGTGTACGCTACCCGTCAAAAGACAGTATAATATGCGGGAAATGTAGTATGTTTCAGAGAACGGTGGTGCCCTAAATGTACTCTAGAGAAAATAACCAAAAGGCAAATCATAATACGTGCAAAGACCGAATGTGCGAAATGCCATTACCAAATAGATAAGGAAGCTAAATAACCAAGAAATTCTGCAGAGACCTACACAGTATCCGAAATATAGAACACGATAACTACAGAGGAAGTGCTGTGGAGAAACGGGACATCCCACGTGTAAAAAAAAGGAAGGCAAGAAAACATTACGACCAATGCAAAGGGGGAAGACAACAAATGAGGATGACAAGTGCAAAACTCCTAAAGGACGGTGAGGGGATCGCGCTAATAAAACTGGTCTTCATGTATATGCAATGCTTACAATTTCAAGGACACCAGAATCTTGGAAGTACGCTGGCAATGTCTGCATTCACATGAGGGGAGAAGTCAGACTTGACAGATTAGACAGGTGAGCTCAACCCCCGTGGCTTATGAGATGTTTATCAACGTACTCGACAACAGTATCGACGAAATCTTAGGCTTCAATCAATAAAAATAACAGGATGACATTCAGAAAGGGTGCACTAAAATGGACCATATTCACGCAATGAACCAAGCGATCAAAAAATGAGCGAAGTATAACTGTCCCTTATATGTAACCTTCACCGATTTCCTGAAAGCACTCTTGTCAATGGAAACCGCAGGATTCACTCAGGAATTCCGAACGCAGGTTTTAGAAATGGTACATGCAAAGGTACTGCAAATAATATGTAATTGTTGCAAAGGAACCATATTCTTCAATATAGAATGTGAAAAATTACAGGCAGCCAGAGTATCAGGCAAGAAGACAGGTTTTCTCCAGTACTATTCTCCGATCTTTGACATGGGCTATTCACAGATATGTATAGTGATGAACCGGGGATATGATCATTGGCGAGTATTTTAGAAATCTTCAATTCGCTGATGCCAGTGTCTTGCCAAACGACTAAGAGGCCAACTTACAGGACAGCTTGAGAGAAGCCCTTGGAAGGGAAAGGAGAAAGCTCGGTCGAACATTTGGTATGCAGGACACTAATTAATGCTCAAAAGTCTCGGAATGCCACAGCACTTTATGACACCCAGAGAAGCGTTAGAGGTAGTAGAAGAAGATATATTTAGTACAGGTACCGGTCGCAGACGCAGAATCACAATGGGGTGCAGGGTATTTGGGAAGCACTCACGTATCATAAACGGCATTTTACCAACATCCCTTCAGTTCAACGAGATGTTTCGATAAAATAAAACAGCTAACCATGAAAGGAAACGTTCAGTGTAACGTTAACAAAGAAGAGAGCCGAGTCGGTCAGAGAAAAAACGCGAGCTGATGACACTCTATGACACTCTGCTTACGCGCCGTGGTGGCTCAGTGGTTAGGGCGCTCGGCTACTGATCCGGAGTTCGCGGGTTCGAAACCGACCACAAGGGCCGCGTTTCGATGGAGGCGAAACGCAAAGGTGCCCGTGTGCTGTTCGATGTGGTCGAGGTGGTCGAAATTTCTCCAGGGCCCTCCACTACGGCACCTCTTTCTTCCTTTCTTCTTTCACTCCCTCCTTTATCCCTTCCGTTACGGCGCGGTTCAGGCGTCCGCCGATATATGAGACAGATACTGCGCCATTTCCTTTCCCCCAAAACCAATATTCAATTTTCATTTTTCACTCTACTTGAAATAGCGAAGAATAAATTGACATGCGGAGGAATCTAATGTAAAGGTTAGAAACCGATGGTCGTTAAAAGTAACCGACAAGCGAAGCGAAGGGGAGGAATGGTGGCGAAAAATCTGGAGTGAGGATGAAATTAGGTATTTTGCAAGAAAATTCGGCCGTGGCTGGCACAGGGCAGGATTAATTGAATATAAATGACAGAGGGCTTTGTAGCAGTGGGAGTAGTCAGTCTGATGATGATGGTGGCCGCAGCACGCAATAGACAACTTTACCTGGTCAGAAAAACCTTACCCTGATTATCGTACTAACGTCCAGAGTTGAAAAGCGCCCACGATTCCTACTTTGCTGAAAAAGAGTGGCTAGGTGTATATCAGTAAAATCTGCAGTTGCTAGTATTGAGTATGTTCCTGTCAAGTCCGTTGCCAGCAAAATTCTGGCGTTTAAACGAGAAATCTTGAATGGGGATGAGCGAAGAGATAATCTATCTCGGCACTGTAAGGCCGATTATTTCAGAATAACGTTTATGTCAAAGTGAGCCTGTAAAGCAACACTGGAGATGTCCCCTTAAGCGCACCATTCAAAATAAAGCGGTATTCACGTATACGGAGCTGTCATTCGACGGAACATTCTATATATCAAGGGCCCATTCTCGTGAAGTGGGCTTTGAAGGGTTCGGCTGTGCGGCATTGCTCACCTACTGGGAGCGCCAACTACGTGAGGAACCGGCAAAACCGCATGCCTAACCAAACGGGGTATGGGCTTAATAAGCTAGCACGGCGGGTATGGTTGCACGCAGCCTTCGATCGGCCTGGCGTACTCGCTATTTATTTCAGGACAGTTTCTTGCGCAAAAGCCTGGTTCGATATACCGCTTTTGGTGATGTAATCAGAGTTAACCGAAGGCTAGCAGCGGTTTTCCACTGACATGCTTCGCTGCCCAAAGTACAGCGGAAACGAACTGCGCCTTAATTTCATTATTAGCACCCTCTGCTGCGGCTTAAGTGTGAAGCAGTTGCGTTGGTGCCGAGCTAAAGTACAGAAGGGTGCTGGATAGGGCAGGTGGGCGCGTATACTTCAGTGTTAGTAACCCTGTGCCGCGTCCCATTTTAGCGTTTGCTAAATGACATCGTTTACGAAGCGCGGAGCTACCACGGGTGCACAATATTATCGGTTCTAGAATTACAATTCAGCTTGCCTACGGCCATGGTTTACTTACGTAGACGTACCTATAAATATATGTATTTCGTCGCCTCATTCGAACTCGATATATCGGAAGTTGACAGCAGTTTTGAAAGCGTCCTTTGAGTTCGTACTCCGATTGCAATTACTCCTACATGGATGCCGAAGTACTCTTTGGAGCAACAAGTAATACTTATTAAATACTTGCGCAACACGGAATCGTGCACTTGTTTAAATAATTCCTGTTCAGTAGGCATATACATCTCCTTCATAAAATTTTGAAATATGCTTACAAGGTTATAATAAAAGCAAGTAGTTCGGCTTAATAATACTCACCACGCAAGGATAATAATTCGGGCGCAGCTTGCCTCCAGGACCAATGCATCCCTTATCGCCTTCGGCCTGTAGAGAGCGCACCAGACAATTAGCTGCAATAGACTATCAATTTGATGCGTTGCAGTATACCGTGAAAAGAAACGTACACTCGTCGCGCCTGTTCATTCTGCTTTAATCATGTTTCTTTTTGCCCAGTAACTTGCTTGAAACAGGTAAAATGCGTAAAATAAGAAACGCTTTTAAATACGCTTGAATTTAACCGCTACCTGCATTTATTTTAGTGCATGTGTTCACTGCTTGTGTAGTTACACTAAACATGAAAGCGAGTGGGAAAATACCGTTGAACATTCAAACACTCTGCTGTAAGCAAGATTTTTATGTTGGAAAAGCAGTCGTTATGATTCATATTACGACTAATCAACCTAATGTTTCCTTTCCGCTGTGATCAAGTGATGGGTCATGAATGTTGTCAGTTCAAAAACGACGCTAATTCGTCGTGCTCTAGAAGTACGTCAGGGGTTTCATGTTGTGTGAGACGCCTGCCTCAATGAACACGCATACCATTTTCTTGAAGAAGCTACATCAAAGGGCCCCTTCTTGCAAACGCCTTTGAGCGTGTTTATGACAGACTTGTTTATGATGAAGCTATGTAAGTTTTGAACGCTGAAATAAATTGAAAAAAACCAACACCTTGAAATCTCCTTATCGTCACGTTTTCGCCGTCCGTCGATTACGAAACAAGCTAAATAACTTTACCCCACAAAGGTTTAGCTATAGGTGTGCTTCGAAATAACGACTTTTATCATAGCAACTGGAACCATAGTTGGCTAACGCCTCTAGCCACTCGGCTAAATTCATTGGGTTACTGCTGTTACTTATGCCGCCATTTTCATTTATTTAAAAATTTGGTTGTTCAATGGACGTTCTACAGATTGTTTTTATTAATGTTCCTAGATTAATAAAGGCTGCATATGCTACCTATGCCTGGAATATTTTGCAAAAGTTCATTGAGCAAAACATCATCTGCAACTGCGATAGAAGTGTAGAACTGGCTTACCATACGCTCGGATACCACGGGAGACTTGAGCTCTATGGGTCCCTTATCTTTATATAAGCTGTTGGTAGTTCTCAAGTCTTTTTCTCTCTCTTGAGCAGGATTCTCTGCAAGAAAGGACAGAAAAAATTTTTAGACGATCAGTGCGACTGACCGGGCAGAGTATGCATTGGCATTACTGTTCCCTTGGATGTAGCAGTCGATGCCACAGACAGTTTAGTCCGTGCGAGCGGGTGGGGTCATCTAGTCCGTCACGCATCCCCTGCAGCCACCCATTCATATTCCCTCACTCAGCTTCCTTGGTGAAAGGGGAAATTTGAAATGTAATGATAAGTGTAAAAATGGCGTTATCCTGCAAAATGTTTCATACACAGGTATTTCGACACATTTTTTCAAGGAAAGCGTAGTTTACATAAGCTATCGTTTTCGTGCTTGAGAATAAATGCTGGATATATTTCGCATTATTTTAGAAACAATAACGAAACGGCCGGTTACAGTAAAGAAGTCTTTATCAGATCAGGTATTTTTCTCGTTATGAAAATTATTTTGTCGACGCCATTACTATCCCCTGTGCAATACTCCGGCGTCCGTGTAGGGCCTTCATACATTTTTGCTACCCAGAAAAAACTTTCATTCAACGTCAAAGGGGTGGCTTCAAATGAACAAGTGCTCCACAACAGGACATCCTTTTCACGGGTAGTTTTTAATACAGCGATGTCAGTCAGTCGTTTCTCGAGTAAACCGTACTTTAGCTTCTCACTTCTTAAGTCTTCTTTCTTTACTCAACCTCAAATTACAGGATGCCATAGATAAGAATCGTGAAAATGACCAGTTAGTGGTTAGCACATATCTGAATCAGGCAAAAAGATATCTGCTAATTTTCGTGTTATGCCTCCAGGTTTGTATAGAATAGAACGAAAGCTCCCCCATGTGAAAATAGTGCGCAAGATTCAGTTGAAACCTGGTTTTACCCAAAAACAAACCGTCTTATCCCCCTAGAAATTTCTGTTTCCTCTTTCATTCAGTCGATATTAAGACACGATAGTTATTTTAGTGCTTAAGTGTTGTTTTATCCTGCTGAACGTTAAGAAAGGTTTTCTCTGTTCGCTACGTTACATACGCCACAATTCCCGACAAAAGCATTTTTTAACGGTAAACGGTTCATGAACGCAATTGTATCACAGTGTGTAAGATTTCACTATAAAAATCAATACATCAGCAGAGCTCCATCGGTACGCTTGCATTTTTTTCATTAATGTTTTTGCTGTCGTCAAAAACTTCCCCCATTAGATTTATATAGCAGTCTTCACGGCTCGTAGCGAACGTTGGAAACACTACAAAAAAAAATTTTGTACATATTTTAAGAATGAACCATTATCTTTAATGTTTCCATATACGTATTTAAAAGTTTTCCAATGTCCTAAATTTTTGTCCAAGAATTTTGGGCTGTTGCGCTTTTACTCTCCAAATAAGCGCTGATACCTTCTAGCAATAAAAAGTCTACATGAGGTGCCATCTGGGCTTTACAGTTACTGAGAGCACTAAGTTTTTGAGGAACTTAGTCATAGTAAGCCTGAAACTATGTTTGCTCTCCAGCGCGATAAGCTTCCGCGCTCCAAGTGCTCAGTTCTCTTGGCACCCAAAAACGCAAATCGTTGGCAAGATGAATTAGAAACATTGACGGAGCAGAGGTGAAATTGTTGGAACTGGAACTACGTGGATGGTAACTAAATTATTTAGAGTAAGGACATCGCGAGAGTTCACTGGTATTTTAGGCTTGTTGTGCAGAATTTTGTGATCTGTGTTTGCCTTTTACGTGTTTGGATTAAGCGGGTGAGATTGTACACTGTTAACTTATAACGAGGTTGCAATTGCACTTAGAAAGTGACCCCTGGACGCGTCCTCGTTTTAAATTTCAAGACTTTCGACTATTGTGGTTTATTAACTAGACTATTTGTGAAAACGTTCCTAAACGGGCCGCAGTTATCATTATTTTCACTGTGCAGAGGTGACCAAGCATAGTATCCTCTGCTTAGCGATCAAGAAGAGCTTGTGAACTTCAAGGACCTGGCTCATCACCAGTAAGTTTATGAGTCTCTTGTTATTGTAATATCCGTAACGGATATAAGTAAGTCTGAGCTCTGACCACTTTCTAGTGCTGCTCAGTAGGTATGTTTCATTTATTAATTTAAAATTTTCTGGTTTTCGCGTCCGTGCATGCTTCTTTTTCTCTATCCAGTTTTACGCTTTCCTCCCTTTCAGCATGTGAAGCTGCTTGTGAGCAGCCCACAATAGGATGCTCACTATTTCGGAGGACGTTTACTACAATAATCTAGGTCTATGCCGAAGATTTAGGTGCCTTAATTCTTAAAGCGCAATCTTAAAGTACGGAAGGCAGCAATTGGAACTCCAATATTTAAATACTGTGGAAAACTTATGTTCTCATTGCCATCGAGCTGCTGTATAATTCGTGGGCACAATTCCACGCAATAAACAGTTGCATGAGGCCTCAATATTCTCTTATCGTCCTCTTCTGCTGTCCGAGATATTGTCCATGGTGGTTGTTGCCGACTTGTCACGGTATCAGGGCAGGTCTTTTTTCGAGATTTTTAAGGTACTCCCCAGCAAACAGCCGTCCGTGCCTTCTGATCGCAGCTTTTATTACAATTTCATAGCAATATAGTTTAAAATCGCAGGTACGCGCTCCTCGCAGTGTCTCTCTCCTGAGATCACACGATGCGTGTTTTCATCAGCCCCTTCAGTAGCATGCAATGGATTTTAAAAATGCTCAGAAAAAAATTCCTCGGTAGTGACATGCATTTCTTTCACAGCTATCTTCTGTAGCTCCTCGATCTTTCAACTCTGTACAAGATGCCATCAAGGTCAAATCATTAGTTTCCTGAGAATGTAATTCAAGCTATGCGTTATCTTGTTTTGCATAAAAGGTAATTTTTGCATAAAAGGTTTTGCATAAAAGGTAAGAACGCTCCTTTTAATTGGAAGCCGCATAATATTACCATTCCCGAAAGAGCGTTCTGGCTACTGGTATATCTCATACGGAAAGCAAAAAAAAAAAACATTCCATTGTTAGGTGTCTTTCGCAACTGTTAGCACACCGCATGAATTTTACCCCCTTCCATTATCTATGTTGTCATTATTAACTGGTCAACATTCTTATGTTAGCTGCTTCCCCGTTCTCAAGATCTTGAACCGCTGCGCCTTCTGTAGAGAATGCGAAAGCTCTTCAGCAAAATACAGAATTATTTTTCAGAATGATATTTCATGCCTTCACTTTCAAGAATTTTTCTGTGTGACGTCATCGTCCACCAGCGCTGTCTTTCTAACAGAACTTCATCTATTTGAATTGATATATTTTCCCTACTTCCTTCAAAAAAAGCTATCAGATGGCAAAAGTGTATATACTCGTAGATTTTGTCAAATTTATGTCTATGAAACAAGATGCGAAGTAATTTGCACCAAAGTCGAATATTACGATGTGGCCGAGCTTGTCACGCCAAGCTTGACGGTGCACTGCTAGTACTCACCTTGAGCGGAAGAAAATGCTATGAAAATTATAGTTGTGAAAATTAAGAAATATTTAAATTCCATATACAATATTTCACGAGTTATGGGCGGTTAACCTGAAAGGAAAACACAGTAGAAAAAAGTTTTGCGCATTCATCTGTCTGCCGTCGAGAAGCAGATCAGACTGCAGGAGGTCAGAGATGCAAGAAGTAAGGACGAAATTGGAACGAGTATTCAAAAATTTTCCTGAATATTGTTACGTTTTATAGATGCGTATACGCCAAACAAACGTTACGTCTACAAAGTCTAACTTTTAAAAGTTTAAAGACAGTACTGGTTTCCCAAGCGCCTTTTAGCTTTTACTTCATCGCCACGTAAGAATGTGGCAGATGTAGGTCATTTGTTAGTCATATCTCAATACTTAAGAGCAGCGGTGAGATTTCCGAGAAAACATCTGTCTTCTCTCATGTTACTGAAACCACTGTTGTTTACTGAAAGCTAAGGTTCGTCATCAGAGTGTAATGTGTTTCGGAAGATATTTTGCTATAATGCCAAATTGAATTCCGTCAGAATGTTTTCAATGGCTGGCCATAGGGAAAAGAATTTTTCGCTTTACATCAATAGCTGAAAAGGTCAAAGAGTGAAAATATGAATGCTCGGTTCTGGCAATACACACACACGGCACTGCTTGCGAGATAGCCCGCAGAGAGTAGCAGACGACGGAAAAGGCTCCCGACTGAAGCTAATAAATTAAGCGAACTTCCCAAGCCATGTATTTATTTCAATAAAAAAATGCGCAGCACACCAACAACGTTTTCGAATATAATTTACGCCACAAGGTGGGCGCTGTGAGGTATTATAGTTTCTTAAATGAGCGCTGCTTGACGACGCAGTGATTAAACATTGTGAGCAAAACCTGGCATTACACCTCATCCTCGACAAAGATTGAGATAAAAAAATTGGCTAAACAAAGATAGCTTAGTAGAAACGCTCGGCAACAACCATGACTGGTCGCAATTGAGAACTTCCAAAATTCTGTAACTCATTTTACAGGAAGAAATAAAAAAAACTGCCGCGCAAAGACTCGCTTGCATTCTTTGGTCTGCCCATAAAAGGGACCCGCCACGGTGCATCAGTTGTTAAGGCGCTCGGCTACTGATCCGGAGTACCCGGGTTCGGACCCGACCACGGCGGCTGCGTTTCGATGGAGGCGAAACTCTAAGGCGCTCGTGTGCTGGGCAATGTCAGCGCACTTTAAAGATCCCCAGATAGGCGAAATTATTCCGAAGCCCTCCACTACGGCACCTCCTTCTACCTTTCTTCTCTCGGTCCCTCCTTTATGCCTTGCCTTACGGCGCAGTTCAGGTGTCGCCGATATGTGAGACAGATACTGCGCCATTTCCGTTCCCCAAAAACCAATTTTAATTTTTCCATAAAAGGGATTAGGTCGAGAAAATATGTTCTAGGCCCCTTCTTTGTATTCACTTTCAAAAAAAGCACGGCTTTACACCCTCCACAAAAAACTTTTTTTTTTACATCTCCCAGTGGTTAACGCATAGGCCTCGAATTCAGGAGATGCTGCGTTTGATCCCCAAATCCACCGGGTGGCCAACGGGTTTATAAAGCACACAAGATTTCTCCCGGCCTGGTGCGGGGCTCCTCAGGGATGAACTACTCTTGCCCTAGTAGGATCATCAATCGTCGAGTCACCGAAATCTGTTCAGTCGAGGAAAGCAGGACCGTTGAGACGCCAACAGGACAGCTTTATTCCAGCCAGGCGAATACAGGCAGGAGCACGATACGCCCCGAAACGCGTGCCAGCCGCCGCCAGCCTTACGCGAGCGCGCAGGAGCGCAGCCAAGCCAAGCCACGCAGACGGGCTAGCCACTCCATGTGGCTACTGCCGACGACATCTCCCCTGACAGAAGACCAAATTCTAGGGAGGAATGACGCAACGTCGACACCCGTTGTGCTGGTGGGAGGCGTCAGTGCAGGTTGTTTGTGAATCTTCTTGTGAAATTCAAGTCGCAGGGAGAGATTCCTGGTAGGAGGCGTCAGCGCAGGTTGTTTGTGAATTTTCTTGAGAAACTGAAGTCCCAGGGAGAGATTCGTCGTATACGACGTCTTGCTTGTCTCTCTCCTCTTCCGCAGGGTTCAGAAAAGGAATAAGACGGGTTTGATTTCGCCGTATAGTGCCTTTCCTAGTGTCAACTATATATGACCTAGGCTCGCTTGCGGGCGCCACCACGTTCCCTTTTCGCTTTAAGTCTGTAACCCAGACTCAATCTCCTTTCAGAAGGGTCGGAAATCGCCGCACGTCATGTCGTCTGTCGTAATCTCTTTAGCTACTGTTCGCGGTATTGGGTTTCAAAATTCCTAAGTTTAGTGGCATCTGGCAAACGGGGAACAAGCCTTCCGGGAGTCAGAGGAATCTTTGTCCGCAACCGTCTCCCCATTAATAGTTCAAAGGGGCTGTAGCCATTTTTCAGTGGAGTTGATCTGTAGGACAAGAGGGTGATGTACGGATCCTGGTCCTTCTTCTTTGAAATTTTGATGATTTTCACCGCAGCCTCAGCGAGTCCGTTGCTCGGAAGGTATTGTGAGCTTGAAGTGACGTGTTTGAACCTGTATTCTTGAGAAAGCTTAGCGATGTCCAGGACGAGAACTGCGGACCATTATCGGAGACCACCACCTCTGGAATGCCATGACGGGCGAAAATTTATTTGCAGTTATTGATCACTGTACTAGATGATAGCTTGTCAAGACGAATCAGTTCTGGATATCTGGAATAATAATCAGTCACGATTAACGACCAGTTCCTATTGAAGAAGAACAGCTCCATTGCAACTCTTTGCCATGGTCCGGAAAGAAACTCGGTGCTTCGAAGGGGAATTTTTCGGTTGCTGGACGTCTTGACACATTGTGGACAATGTTTTATCGAGGTTTCGATGTCGTTGGCCACTGTAGGCTACCAAACGATGTCCTTGGCGCGAGCTTGCGTCTTCGTAATGCCGAAGTGGGCTTCGTGCACAACCTCTCGGGCTGCCTAGACTAGAATATCGCCCTCTACGGTGAGTTTGCCATGATACTCGTAGAAAGGCCTGACCTCAAGCGGCAGATCCCGTCTGGAAGGCCAGTTTTCTTGCAGAGTTCTCGGATATAGAAGCACACACGATCTGGTTTTTGGGACTCCTTCAGCCATCAAGGCAGTGCTGCTTAATGGGAAGGGTTGTCCTCACACAGCGGACGAAAGATTCGACGTCGCCCTCTGGCTCGGTGTCACCGGTCTGTTGAAGCGGCGCTCTGGAATGCCTGCCATCGGTGAGGAGGTCTTTGCCAGAGACGTACGCCACCTCGTATTGGTACCGCATCATCCTCATCTTGAGCCTCTGTAGTAGAGGTGTAAGGTCATCAAGACTCTTTGACATAAAGATTGGTACCAGCGGCTTGTGGTCGGTCTCGAGTGTGAAGAGCTTGCCGACGAGATAGTCGCTGAACTTTCCGCAAGCCTAAATCAAGGCAAGAGCCTCTTTCTCTGTTTGTGCATGGCGTTTCTCTGTGTCAGATAGAAGCCGAGAGGCATAAGCGATGACTGAAAACTTGCCACTGGTCTGTTTCTGTCGAATCACCGCCCCCAATCCATAGGTAGAAGCATTTGCACTGACTGCTGTATGCTTTGCAGGGTCGTACACCCTTAGCACTGGGTGAGACGAAAGTAGTCGCTTCCACTTGTCAAACGCTTGCTGCAGAAGGGTGTCCCAAACAAATCCTGCTTTTTGGACAGCAAGCAAGTGAGCGATTGGAGCACGTCATGGAGGTTGGGGACAAAGCGGGCAAGTTAGGCCGATATCCCAAGCACCATTTGCAGCTCGGTTCTGTTGGTCGGGCTGTTCATCTTTAAGATGGCCTGAACCTTTTTGTCGTCCGGTTTTATTCCTTGCTGATCAAGCTTGTGACCCAGGAGCGTGATCTGGTCGACGTGAAACAGGCACTTGTTCTCGTTTAGCGTGACAGCTGCCTCAGTTAGTCGTTGAAGAACGGTGCGGAGTGTCTCGTTGTGCTCTGTTTCGTCTGAGCCCCAGATATGGATGTCTTCCATATGACACACAATTCTGTTGACACCTTCTAGAATTTTTGACATCTACTTCTGGAAGTGCTCGGGAGCGGACGCGATGCCAAATGGAAGCCTGTTGAAGAAAAACCTCCCTAATAGCGTGATAAAAGTAGTGAGGTTCTGGTGTCTTCACTGAGTGGTGGTATCTGCCAGAACCCTGAATTGGCATCGAGCTTCGAAAACATCTTGGCTCCATGGAGCAGCCCGATTGTTTGCTCAACAGAGGGAATCGGATGCCACTCTCGTAGGACGTGACGGCTGAGCTCGGTGAAGTCGACGCAAAGTCTGACATCACCGTTTGGTTTTTGCACTCTGCTACCATTGGTGCACACCATTCAGTCGGCCCTTCAACAGGTGAAATGACGCCAATATTTTCCATTCACTGCAGTTCAATCCTTGTTTTTGTGTAGAGCGGAATTGGTATGTGGTGATGGGGGCTGAAAGCAAATGGTTTCGCACCTGCGCTCAGGCGAATGTGGTGTTGTCTTAGTACCTTGCCGAGGCCTTGAAACAATGAAGGGAATTCGTCTCTTGGGCTCACCTTCCTTGCGACGGCGCTGACGAAGGTTAGCACCTGCAAGTCTCTGATGGCGGGCTTGACGAGTAAGGGAGTGTGGACATCTTCCAGCACATAGACATCTTCGAGCGCTTCACGTCCACGGTAAGCGAGTTAAAGACTCGCTACGCCCTTGGCTGCGTGAGGTCTCCCATCAGGACCGAAGAGCTGCCGAGGAGCTACGGACAACGCAGGCTGATATCGGAGCATGCTGGGAGTCGTAGGTTGGAGGAAAGATTCTTCGGTACCTGTGTCGATCTTGAATTTGACACGTTGGCATTGCACGAGGATAGTGGTCTCCCACGTCGACGTATCGAAGGACGAGACGGTTCCGAGAAATCTACCTTCGCTGTCGGGTCCTGATGCTTCAGCGATGTCAACCCGGCGTGACATGCAGACAGACGCTTAGTGGCCCTTTTTGTTGCAGCCCCTGCATACCTGCGTCCCAGGTATGCATACCTGCGTCCAGGTCGCTGGGTCGAACCCCGGAGTGGGCGTTTAAAAACCGATGTTTTAATAAATATAACACTTCCCGCACCATGTTAGTCAGATCGTCTGGGGTGAATTTCTTCGCAGACTTTCAGCGAATATTTACTCTTGGCGGCTCGTCTTTCCTCGAGAGACGTAAGTCTGCCTAGTGCGCTTATTTTAAAATTTCAAAAATTAAAAATTTTTATCAAATTTTCAAATGGCCGAATTTTAGGTTTTGAATAGATTCAAAATTTAGAACATTACAAGATTATTTCTTTATATTGATATAAAATTCAAAAAAGAATCAAATGAAAAAGCCTTGCAACCAATTTTCCTTCGTGTTAGAGTTTCAGATTCATGGACGGTTCAGGAAAGCCCTCTGTAATGCCTCTTGCCATAAGAAAGAGCGCAGATAATTATACGATATGATCAATCAAATCAATATAAAGAATGTACTTTTACTTTCTTTTTACAACCGCACTTAACATTTGGCCTTCAAAATTGTTTCCTGATATCATTTTACCTCCGGCGCGTGTCTTTGAAGCCCTCACTTTTTCCTTCTGGTCTCAACGCACATTTTTTTAAGAGCGTTAATTAGCTCTTACCCAACACATTTCCAGTTTTATCGGGGTCTGCCACCACCAAGCTTGATCAAAGCGCCATCTGCGGCAACAACTACTCATCACGTTTAGAGATTTCGTGAGGTCTCCTACCACGCTGAGATCAAAGCGCCATCGGCGGCTGCAACTAGAAAACAGCCTATCTCGCAGTGAGACTTGTAGCGGTATCTACAATAGCATTGTAGAATCAAACAACTTAAGCGTGAAAACTATGACGTCACGGTCCAATATGGGGATAGAGTTGGAACAACATGCGCATGACGTCAGGGGACGACATGGCGGCATAGTTTCGGTTTCTCGAATCTAAAATGGCGGGCATTAAAATTGGTCGTGTCCTCTCATCTTTGGGATGAAGGCATATGAATATCTTTTAGAACTCAACTTCCTCCTTGCAGGCACACCAGCAATTCTGGACAAAAGGATTTTTGATCGGAAAACCGTTTATGAACGAACATTTTTTCATCTAATGTAAGATTTCACTGTAAAATATCTACAGATCATCCGACGGCAGTCTTCTATTTTATAAATCGTTCCCAATAGTTTTTTATTGCAGTCTTAATTGCTCGATGCGAACATTAAACACTTTAAAAGAAAGATATTGCTACATTTCAAAATATTCATTCATTTCAAAATTCATTTATTCATTTCAAATATTCATTTCAAAATAGACACCTAACAGTGTCTTACAATTTTCCAATTTTCAAAAAGTTTTGCCCAAGAAAGCTTTACTTGGATTTTCTAAACTCAAGTTAAAGGAAAGAAGATTCCTACCAGCGGTTTACTCACAGCAGTGGAAAGCACCTAGTTCCCGACGATAACTCGGAGATGAAACTCTCCAACAAAATTTGGGGTGGGGGCTTTTTGATGGACATTTATAGAAGGCTGATTTTTGAAGAAGCACAGCAATTTGCATGCTGATGTATACGACATGACGCGTTCCAGATTTTTTATCATGACATATCAGATACGGATAACATTTGTATGTTAATTAATGATTGCTTTCACAAGAAACGACGACACGAGGACGAGGAGAGGATCTGTGCTTTTAGTGACATTCAGAAAGCCCGTTCTTAATATGCCTTTGCACCAAAGCGTAGACGATCTTTCAGATCTAAATGCTGCATTTACTGCATTTATTTAGAGCACAAAAAGGTTAAACTAGAAATAGATGCATTTCTTATAAAATGCGACCGTACCTCTCAGAAGCGCGAACAGTATACCGTATTTGAAATTGACTTATAGGTTGCAGGTTCTAGCGCCAATTAAACCGAGCCTGGAAGAGCAGCTGCATGGATATGCCGATACTGCAGTGTTAGAAATAAATTTGATTCGCTGTAACGGAGGCTTAAGTAAGCGCTTAGCCCGTGGTGGAACCACGCTGGCGAAACAGATTACCTTGTATGTCATGGTCAGCAGGCTCTCGCTCTGAGTTATGGCAGTGCGGCTAGGCTAATGTCTGTCTTCTTCACAATGGCCCGGTAGAGAAAATGGGCTGTCCTGGCGACTCACGATGCCGACAACACAGCCTGGTCGTACTACGGCTTCATGCATTGGACATGCACAGTCTCGCGGCCACGTCGACGGAGATAAACTGACAATGTGAGGGGCTCAGTAATGTAGTTGACTGAGGATGTGTGCTCCAGGACGTGGTAGGGGCCATGCTATTCGGAACGAAGTTTCTTGGAGAACACGGGAGCACTGGAGGAGCCCACAGACAGATGATTGAACTCGGTGTGAAAGCCGTTTCAAGCTAATATTCGTCATGGCGGTATTTTTAGCGCCCCTGAGAGTCTGTCGTGAGTGGCCGATCAATCTGGAGGCAAACTTCAGCATACTGGGCAGCTTCAGAAACAATTAGACACTCAGATGAGGCAAGGCGAAAGGGGAGACCTGTGCCGACGGGAGCGGATGGATTCTGGCCATAAAGCAGAAAAAATGGGGTGAAGCCGGTCGTAGATTGAGTAGCGGTGTTGTAGGCGTACGTAATAAAGAGCAGAACGAAGTCCCAGTTCATGTGGTTCACAGCAACGTACATTGCCAGAATGTTGCCCGGAGTGCGTTCAAAACGTTCAGATAGAACAGTTGTTTGCGGATAGTAGGTAATACAAATCTCATGATTTATACTGCACTCGGATAGCAGAGGTTTAATGACGTCAGACAAGAAGACGCATCCTCTGTCACTGAGAAGTTCACGAGAAGTACGGTGGCGAAGTATGAAGCACTGCAAAATGAAGGACGCCAGACCACGAGTCATAGAAACCGAGAGTGGGGCGGTTTAGCATGTCTGGTCACGTGATAAATGGCAACAATGACCCAGCTTGCAGCTGCGTCGCATGGCAGAGGGTAGTATAAATCGATGCCAAAACGGTCGTAGCGGCGAGCCGAACAATGTAGTCAGTGGAGGCGGACAATGTAGGACAATGTAGCTACACCTCGCCAGCAGCGTGGTGAGGCAGTTAGAAGTCGGCTGGCTAGTCAGGAGCGGATGTAGTACTTCAGGGTGAAGTTATACATGCTGTGTAAATAGTACCACAGGCGGATGCGAGTTTACGTCTTAAATACTCCCTCGTGGCCGCATTGCGGGGCAGCGTGGAAACAGATGCAGATTTGGGACCGGAGGTGCCATTTATCAGTGTTATAGTTATGCCTGTAAAGGAGATTAACACGAATTGCAAAATGTGAAGCTTGGCGACGAAGTGCGCGGGAGGCTAAAACCGCATATTAATTGGAGAGAAAGTCGAGAGGAGAGCCAATTCATTGAGTTTTTCGCTTCTCGGAAGGCATATCGCAAATGGTGAGCGTAAACGCAGTGTATTGGACAGAGGAGAGGCTGGCAATCTCCACCGGTAGCGGTGCGCGTTATAGAGCATCAGCGACCGGATTCTCGCTGCCCGACCGGTAGACGACGCTGATGTCATATTGTTGTATACAGATAGCCCATCGAGCTAGGCGGCTGGAGGGATCTTTTAACGAAGCTCGACACTCGACAAATTTCAGTTACTTCATGCCAATTAATGACAATGCATGACACGGCCTTGTGTTCTTCCTGTAATATATAATCTCTGACGTTCCTTGCAGAAAACCTTTAAGAAAATAGTGCCGCCCAGACGCGTCAAACTAACTGTTCATTGTTTAAAGGAATGTGCCACAGATAGAGGCATTTTAGAATCGGAATATTTATTTATTAGCCGGGTGTCTTTATTCAAAGTTTGGAAAGTTCATTAAATGACGGCCCGTTTGTTAAAAGTGAAGTATACTTCAGACGAATTAATTTAACATTTACAACAGTACAATTTCAATGAATGAGAACATGCTAAAACCGCATGCATATTTTTTCACGTGTTTGAAACGTGCTCGAAAAATGCTTTAAGTGACGTATACTTCAGCCGAATTATTTTCATATTTACGAAAGTACACTTCTAATACATTGACAGGATCCTAAAACCGCATTTATATTTTTTACACGAGTCTGAAACGGGCTCGAAACATTCTTTAAGTGACGTGTACTTCGATTGAATTAATTTCATATTTACGAAAGTATACGTTTAATACATTGAGAAGGTGCTATAAGCACATACATATTTTTTCACGTGTTTGAAACGGGCTCGAAACATGCTTTAAGTGACGTATACATCAGAAGAATTAATTTCATATTTACGAAAGTACGCTTTTAATATATTGACAAGGTGCTAAAACCGCATTCATATTTTTTCACGTGCTTGAAACGTGTTCGAAACATGGTTTAAGTGACGCATATTTCAGACGAATTAATTCAATATTTAGGAAAGTAAGTTTTTAATACATTGACCTGATGCTAAAACTGCATTCAAATTTTTTGACGTATTTGAGATGTGCATGAAGCATGCTTTAAGTGACTTATTTTTGGCAATTTTAGGAATATATTTCGAATAGCAAGCATAAAATTTCAGGAACATATTTCCGGCATATTTTTAGTGCATTCATGAATAGAAAATATGTCTGAAATACGTATATATATATGTATATATATATATATATATATATATATATATATATAATATATATATATATATATATATATATATATATATCCATAGCGAAAACTATTACGTTTGGAATACACTTCGGGATAACTGAGCTGCGGCGACGGCTGTCCAATCTGCTGCTTGCGAGGGTATTTAAGTTTACGGTTGGCCTATATATATATATATATATATATATATATATATATTATATATATATATATATATATATATATTATTATATATCTGAGAAGCCAACAGGCTCTGAAACCAAAGAGCATAGGGGGCGGGCATTATTACTATTATTTGTGGTGTTGATTGATGGATGTTACTGGTGAATAATTTTTTTACTGCTTTTTAAGATAATTGATTATAAAAGCAGCAGAAAAAAAAACAACCGCATGCTGCCGGTGGGAACCCCACCCACGATCTTTCAATTACGCGTCCGGTGCTCTACCAACTGAGCTGCGGCGACGGCTGTCCAATCTGCTGCTTGCGAGGGTATTTAAGTTTACGGTTGGCCTAACATTGATAGTGTTCGCCAGCGCCACCCTCGTCCAGAAGCGGCGGACGTAGTACGTCCCTATTTACCGGTGGTGTGACGTGGAGCGCCACCGAACGGCGAGAGCGGAAGCTGTATGAGGACCCTCTTATGCTACCTATGGCATCAAGACTGCCAGTACCGAGACCCTCGATAAGCAAATAAGCAGACAAGGAAGGGGAAATAGGGGCTCGGTACACATATGAGAGAAGCCAACAGCCACAGAAACCAAGGAGCATAAGGGGCGGGCATTAATACTATTATTTTTGGTGTTGATTGATGAAGATTATTGTTGAATAATTTTTATTGCTTTTTTAATAATTGGTTTTTGGGGAAAGGAAATGGCGCAGTACCTGTCTCATATATCGTTGGACACCTGAACCGCGCCCTAAGGGAAGAGATAAAGGAGGGAGTGAAAGAAAGGAAGAAAGAGGTGCCGTAGTGGAGGGCTCAGGAAGGATTTCGACCACCTGGGGATCTTAAACGTGCACTGAAATCGCACAGCACACGGGCGCCTTAGCGTTTTTCCTCCGTAAAAACGCAGCTGCCGCGGTCGGGTTCGAACCCGGGAACTCCGGATCAGTAGCCGGGCGCCCTAACCACTGAGCCACCGCGGCGGGTTTTATTGCTTTTTTAGATAATTGATTAGGAAAGCAGCAGAAGAAACAAGCACATGCCACCGGCGGGAACGGAACCCACGACCTCCGAATTGCGCGTCCGATGCTCTACCAACTGAAATACTGCGACTATCAAATCTCCTACCTTCGGGGGTATCTAAGTTTACGGTTTACCTAGCCTAGAGAGTGTTCACCAGCGCCACCCTCGTCCAGAAGCGGCGGACGTAGTACGTCCTTACTTACTGCTGGTGTGACGTGGAACGCCATCGAATATGTGCGTGTGCGTGTGTGTGCGTGTGCGTGTGTGTATGTGCGGTTTGAAAGGTCGTCCTCGATACAGCAATATATCTGTCGGAGAGGGCGGTCAAACGAACAAAAACACAAGCTAAAATAACTGCCAATTATAAAAATATAGATGTGATTTTGTTCCTGCAAAATATAATGTTCTGCTCTTAAACGAGTTTTTTTTTTTAAATTAAGCACGCACCCTAACTGCGCCGAAATGAGCAAACACTGATCGCTGCCAATGGCTGCAAATGACAGAAACAAAAAAAGGCTGCCTTGATCTACGTTACTTGCTGATGAAAAATAGCGCCATTGAAAAATGAAGGATGGTTCCAACCAGCCGTAAGAACAGCAGCGGTAGAAGGTGGAGGAATGCCCTGGAGTCCAAGGACGCAGTCGACACCCGAATGTAGGTAATACTGCCTGCGACCAGTGGTAGATTGTGTTTAGCCCTTTGCTTCAATACAATTTCATCTTGACACCCTCTCTAGACGACGGGATATGCTAAAAATTTCGCCTATAAATCGCAAAGTTTTCAGAAAGCAATGCTTCTCACATGTGAATGGCCCTTTTCCAGACGATATTCGAGACATGCCTCGGTTGTTGTGAGCTACTGATTATATTTTTGCCTCACTTCCCTTTTTGGTACTATCGCTCGAGATGTCGACACAAGAACGAAAATTGTTCCCAAGCTTGTAAATAAACCACAGCGAAGGATCAGTACAGAACACACAATTAAGAGGAATAGACTCTGTACATGCAGCATACAGAAATTTCTTTGCCAAAAATTAACACATTCCTCTACACAAAGTTTCACGAATTCTTTTGTTCTACATTATGCATCAAGATTTTGATTGTGATCTCCGAAATATACAAACAAGTTAATAACTCTGTCGTCATACATTGCTTTCGCAAATTATTAGAACGTTAAAGATTACCAGAGAGCCACTTTGCGGGCGAAGATCTGCTCAACAGCGGCAAGGTAGCCACGTCTACCCGAAGGCTAGATTCACAGTTACTACACATGGCAGATACCGAGACATACTCGATATTTCTGACAATGTAACATGATCTTTCGGCTTAGCCACGGACCTCATTAATAAAGAGGTGCGCCAGGTGGCTCGGATAACGGGAACCCTAATATAGCTTGAAAGACACAACGGTAACCAGCCGAAGCGTATCATGAGTCCCGTAGATGCCACCACAGCCAAACAGCTTAACATCAGTCGACGACGGAAGCCTTACGCACGACCTGCATCATATACCCTTACTTTCGACCTTCTGGGCCTCGACAACAGAGGAAAACTTACGAAATCCACATATACTATAAGAAAACTTTTTGCGTACAGCTGAACGTGCACTGTTATTCCGCCACGCTAGCCAGTTTTTCTTTAGGTATAAAATATTCCCAGTAATAATTCTGGCAGACTACGCCTTGCATGCATTAGGAAATCAACTGGCACTGCCGTATTTACCGGAAATGAATATTTATCCTCCA
Source organism: Amblyomma americanum (assembly GCA_030143305.2). NCBI lineage: Eukaryota > Metazoa > Arthropoda > Arachnida > Ixodida > Ixodidae > Amblyomma > Amblyomma americanum. The sequence continues at coordinate 51,412 of JARKHS020032308.1, read as the reverse complement.
GGGTCAACATTTCAGGACTTTTAACTTTTTTTAAAATCCAGATTAACCACGTGACTAGATTGTTTTGTAAATAAGTAAGTAGCATTCTTTTGAAAAAATATCGGCAAATCCCATGAACTTTAATTTCCGTGTCATATGCTTTTTTTTCTTGCTTCCTGGCTTCATTTTCACCTGCACGAAAAATCAAAGCAGTGTATTCATTAGTATTGTGTAATCTTTATTTTGTTATTCTCATTAGTTTAGTTGCATTCTACTCTTTGTATTTAGATGCACGGATCGAAATATTTTTGATAGGCGTATTTGGGACCACAAGTTTTCCGCTGCCAAAGTGAGTGCTTGATGCGATGTCAAGCTGCCTTAAGGCAGATTTTATCCCAGCGCCCGCCAACATGTAATTAGTTATGACAAATAACGATAGTATTAGTATTCCTAATAATATTAATGATATTGGTGCATACTGCGCCACTGGACCGGCAATAGTTAGGATTTCGTGGTTTTACCACGTGTGCATAGCGACCATGACCCAGGCAGCAATTATGACAGATCAATGACGACTTCAGCCATTTGGAATTCATGCCGAGCTATATGTGCAGCAATTCAATTCAAGTACCTTTATTGTGGGGATGGCTCGAGGCCACAGAGGGTGAAGAGTGAATTATTCGGGGAATAATAATGGCCGCTTCTCATCCGAAGCACGAAAACGCGTCCAGTGCCTCTCTATGCCGCCCGCGAAGCCGAATATAGGATTTCCACCGCCATCCAGCGCCTATTCCGTCTATCCAGTAGCAGTGCGAGCTAAGTATTGAAGAGCCGCAGGGCGCCCCAAGGCTAGCAACGTTCGCAGTCATACCGAGAAATTCCGGACAAACGCATTTTTCAACAGGAGAGAGTTCTTAACGTGCTTTTTGTCATATTTTTTAATATTTCACTGTTACAATCAATATATACGCAAGGCTTCTCGCGGCAGGCTTGCATTTTTTTCGCCATTAACGTTTTTGCTAGCTTCAGAAAGCTCCCCATTGTTTTTATTTGGAAATCTTAACTACTCGATGGGAACGACTGAAGAAGTTTAAAAGAAAGATTTTGCTAAGTGTCAGAAGAATGAACCATTAGTTTCAATATTTCCAAAACGTACCCTACAGTATTACAATATTCAAAATTCTTGTCCAAGAATCATGGACTTGTGGCTTCGCCTCGCGCTGAAGGACGGATATGCGTCATTGACGTCCACGCTTGAGTACGCACTGGTGACCATATAAGCTCACCACTGTGCAGGCAAAAACAATGCTGTCTGCAAAACATCTTACATCTTACATCGCACACAAAACTCAACCTGCCTGGCAGATAATTTCAATCGATCAGGCAAACGTGCTGCAACTCAAATCATCTACAACATGTGCCTGGGAGAATTGAAGGCGAAGGAGATAAAGGGAGAGAAAACCTTAAAATTCTGTCCACTCTGGGGTCGCTGGATCAAGTTAGGCAGTTAAGAACGCAGCTCTGCTCTGTCTGATGGCTACCAAGCACTCGTGCGGTGAGATCCAACTAGGGTGGTCATAGTGTGAGTCGGGTTTTGAAGATGGAACGCCCGATCTCTGCTAAGGGTAGGGTGCGTGTGAAGAAAAAGAATTAGAAGTTTGTGCCGAAGTTCGGGTGTTGGCTGATTTGCGCGTGGCAGGACAAATGCGCACGTTTATTGTCAGATGGAGGCTGTGAATGTAGCCAAGGCGGCTCAGTATGCTGTGAAGTTTATAGATCTCACAAGGTAGGAAATTAATCTGCACTTTTGTGAGGAAATTAGTTTCGCTTGGAATGAGTTCTGGGGAAGAGAAAAAGGCGGTACGTATGTTGTTGAAGTTTGAGTGTTGTCTTACGGGTTTGCACGCTCGTCCTCGAAGGTTAAATCTTCAGATTATGCTAAAGCTTGCTCACGGAAGAGTCGCAGGAAGGGGATGTGACCCTTCCTTCCATTCAGCTTCTAGTTGAACGGGCCCCTTCATAGAAAGACGTGCAGGCAGGGATGATTGTGCAAGTAGGTCCGGCACGGTGAGTAGATATATGCTGTGGGTGTGTTGAGCATGAAGCCACTGAAGTTAATTTGACTTTCTATGCTCACTTTGATGATTATAGATATGTGTTGTGGGTGAGTTAACTGTGAAGCCACCCAGGTTGATTTGACTTTCTGTGCTCACTTTGATGATGTTAGCCAGGTGAGGGTGTTCGAGGGGGGAGAGGGCGGTGGCGATCATTTGTGTTTCAGCTGTTGTCGGGTAAGGAACAGCGGTATGGAGGCGGACGTTATGGTGGTGCGGGGAGCATATAGGCGCAGCTGCAGCGTAGGATTCTGAAATGGTTTCATCTTCGTGGTAGGTGCCATGGAGAGCAGTCTCCAGATTTCAAGCTCTGGCTTCACGGCATAGGAGTTTAGTCTTCACACTAATGCTCCCAGGAGTAGCAAAGATGATGACGTTGGGAAGGTGCCCCCATGGTGTTCGATATTAAGAGATTGAGATGGCCTCTAAAGTGCATTATTAAAGAGTTGTCAGTATTGCCCTACATTGGCGTGAGGGAATAAGCGACGTATTGTATCTTCATATGTTCTGCAGGTTTCTTCTTTAATGCGTAGTGTAACGCAGCCTATTTAATGAGAATTACAAAGTGGCGTACTGGTACACGCCGCTTTTTAACAGTAAGAATATGGGGAAGAATGTTTCAGCTTTGCTGAGCTGACTTTTTGTTTAGGCTAAGCTATAGTTAAGTATTGTTATTACGATGAAAACTGCCGTGTGAACAATAGAGCTCATACCCACCTCGATGGCTCAGTAATTATGGCGCTCGGCTACTGATCCGGAGTACGCGGGTTCGAACTTGACCGCGGCGGCTACGTTTCGATGCAGACGAAGCGCAAAGCCGCCCGAGTGCTGTCCGATGTCAGCGCTCGTTAAAGCTCCCCAGGTGGTCGAACTTATTCCGGCGACCTCCACTACGACACCTCTTTCTTCTCTTAGTCCCTCCGTTGTCCCGTTCCTTACGGCGCGGTTAAGGTGTCCGCCGATATGTGAGACAGACACTGAGCCATTTCATTTCACCAAAAACCAATCTTCATTTCATTTTCAATAGACCTCGTGTTCATTGCCTTCTTGCTAGGCGAGGACAGTGCGGACATGCGACGCACTGTTTTTCTGTCACGACTAGGGACGGCCTCACTCCATGCTTGCCATCCTGTTGCCAGGTAAAGCCAATGATGTGAAAACTCCTTAGCGTAGCTTAGGAACACTATTGTGCATTAGGTTAATGAGAGCGATAGGTATTAGGCAGCCCTACTCTTGCATTGCGGAAAGCAGTGCACGCGATTTTTCAGTTCTTCATTTGAGACCGCCTATGGTGGAGCGGGACTACCGGGGCCTTATTGAACTGTACCTTCTTTATAGTCTCAGTTACCAAAGGCGCACTAGGCCGGGATGCCATCCGCTTACACAACGGGTTTTGCGACCAGGAAGGCTGCGGTCTTAGCTGAAACATGCTTTATTAAGATAATAATCAATGTTGAAGATAGGATAGATTACGTGGGTAAGAGTGGTTTAATAAGGAACAGTCACGACGACACATTAATTGAGGTTGAGACAACGAGGTGCTATCTAGAATTCAGTCGCGATATAACATCGGGGAATTGGAAATTGTTCATGTGAAACAAAGAAACAGAAAGACAAAAATCCAGTGTTCGGTGTTGTCGACTGCCTGTTCATGACAATCTTATGGAATAGATCCCTCTCCCCAGGGTAGATGGCAGGCGGGATCGCCCTTGCGTCAACCCGTATCTCTCATTGATGGTCATCTTAAGTGCCGTCTGACATGTAAAAATTGAGGAGGAAGACCAGAAGAAGCGAGCCGTCGACCACGCTAAGTGGCTTCTTCAGTTTCAAGGTCACAGGGGAAAATGAACGAGCTACTTCTGGACGCAGTGGAAGCGAGAATAGAATAGCGGTTTCTTGTTGTCGACCCAATATTGTGGATTTCCTCGCTAAAACTTTGAAGATCACATGAAAGGCTGGAGTCTCTGCATTTTAGTATTTCTGTTCTCTAGGCTCAAATCGAATGGCGAGAAGCAGCACTTAGCCTTACGGAACCTACTTTGAAAGCAACAAATCCAGCAAACACTCAGTAGACTCCGACACGATTTCGTCTCATATTGCGCAAATCCCTTCCCCAGTGCACAAAATATCTTGGCACACGTTCCTTCGGATTTGGCGCATATTGTGGAGGGTTTCTGAAATCCTCTTAACGCATCGCTTGAACACCCTCATGAAATTGTCGAAGGCCTGCGTAAGATACAAAGAGGAATACCGATCCGCTGCAATTGAAAAAAAAAACGCCTGAAGACTTAACTGCACGCTCTAGCCAGCAGCGTGCGCCTACAGGTGCATCTCTCGCCTGATGGAGCACTGCCCCGACAAACTGCCTATGCTAGGCGCACTATTTTGAAGACGGAGATTTCTTTTCGGGTAGAGAAAGGGTACCCTGTGAATATTTGCGCCACGTTGAGATTCCATCTTTACCTTTCCTGTGGATTTTTTGATAGTGAGTGACTACTGTTTTTAGTCCGGGCTTGTGAACTTGCACGACCCGTCAGTATGGTCAGCTAATTGGAGCGCTCCAAGAGTTCGAATTCAATGTTGCCTTCAAATATAGACGAAACGACTCAGATGTAGACTGGCTTCAGAAGAGTTTCTGCTGAACAGGATCCGTGAACTGACCAAGGCCAGTTTCGGAAATGCTAGCGCAACCAATTAGCTAAAGCAGGTGTACACATCCTCTGTCTTACAAAGCTTATTCCCATAACTATAAGCTACGTCATCTACAGCGACACCTTTGTCCATTCCAAAACAAACTAGGGCTTAACCAACATTCTTACATTCTTTTTGTCCTAAATAAGGGATCCAGAAATATTTCTGAACGTTTCATATAGATAACGGATTTACTCGCACCTTTCACGAGCTTGAAGGTCATTGATACAGGCGGCGGCTATTCGGTGACGTCGCAAGATACATAAAAATAGACAAGATAGTCTGCCATAGAAGCCGCGACTGATCAATGCAAAAGTTCCTGAACCCTGTACCGCCATAGAGAAATGCTTTCCAGCAGATTTGAATGAGCCTGCTATGCACGTTTTCAGCGGTGACATTGGATAGGAACTGAACCGTGATTCGGATCCATAACCCGACTCTAAATGCGATGTAGGCACTTTGCCGAATAATAAGTCACTCAGCCTCACAACAGGTTTCACCGAACACGTCTCCTATGTGATGTCACCCGCAATCTTCCCATTGCGGAAATTTTACAGCCAGTTTCTTCTAAGTCGACAGGAGCTATGGCTATATGCTGTGAAAGAGGTCAATGCTGACCACCTGCAGCGCATCTATGAACTATACAGGCTCATGAATGGCTTGTTGAAAGCTATGGCAAATATGGGCGCCATATTTGGAATGGTTTGCAAGGTTCACATTTAGCTCCAATTCAACCGGACAGAAGCATTGGGATGGCACATCTACTTGCGGAGTTTTCGCGACCATTTGCTGCCCTTTGACATCTTACTGCTTCATGATGCATACACCAATATGCTTGTGACGCCATTGTGTGCTGAAGACGCGCGCTGAATTGCTCGGCATCGGCTTGACGCTTCTCAGACCGCTCAAAAATGTCGTCCCGTCCTGCACTAATCCAACTAAGCCAACTAATCACCTGGCTCCAAGTCCCCCTGTGGCTCCCAGTGCGTCATGTGGGCCTGTGTAGGAAACTATTGCTTTGTTACGTAAGTCCTTACCGCGTGTTGTGAGAACTGAGCAGCACGAGCTGGGGAATAATTCCACATCACCCTGTGCTTCCTACCACAGCACCGACATACATCAAGGTCGTACACGTCGGTCCTATTAAACCCTACTAGTTCAGCTCATCGGTTTAGTACGCACATGAACTGTGCTTCGACTGACAGGCGGAAATGAAGGGGTAATGTTACGGTACGCAGTCGCGGGATGAAGAGGGCGTTACACTAACGGGGTACTGTCGACGACGGCAATGAGGTTGCTGCCAGTGCTGGGGGGGACCTTGTTTTCGTGCGCTCCCAGACTGCGGACGGTCACACTTACTACTCAGGTAACTCCTCTAATATTGTAAACACAGCCCCCTCAGGCAACGCGGACACAGGTTTTAAGGAATTAAACACCGTAAGGATTACTTCCAAGATGATGTCATTCTTACAGAAATAATGCTCCGGGTACGTAAAACGGCAATTACACTGGATTAGTTTTTTTAGCCTTCACGAAATGTTACTATAAGAGGAGCCCGTGTTATTATATTCCACGCTTAAAAACCGAAAAACCAGCAGAGCTCTTTTCCTCAGGAAACTTTAGCAAAATTTTTAATGACTAGCTGGGGCTGTCAGAGGGCAGAGCTTTCTAAATGTATTCAGGGCAAAGCTTTGAAGACACTGTGCGTAGCAAAAGAGATGGTCCATGAATGACAGCAAGCGAATTCATGACAGTTCGGCGTTTCCCATCTTCAGTAACTTCTTGGCGGTGGGAGGAGACAACATAAGCACTACCATAAAATGGTGGCATTTACTGAGCCCAAGAAAACAGATTATGTCATCACTGGACACCCAGCAAACGTCTTTTACTGAATTATAATTCGTTTTCTAACTCGTCAAGAATGGGCGACAAGGTTCATTTGCGCCACTTGCCTTCTGTTCAAAAAGATATACGGAAACGCAATGTACTCAAGCACTTTTTGTTTTTTATGCAGCTGAAGAGTATAAATGAAATAAATGTGTAAAACTGCATGTATGTTTAAAACAAATTTCGGCTTTCATACGGAGAATATCTGTTACCGACCCTTAACAGAAACCTGTTGACGAAAAAAAAAAACAGTAGTTTCTGTTCTTGGGGCAGCTACACCGGAAGTGTTAGTAATTTGACCCTTCTCTTTAAAATTCTTTTCAAAATGCATGCGACTCATTATAAACTAGGTTGCATATTAAACGAGTAAAGCACTTTAGAGAGACAATTTTTCTCCCTTATGAATATGCACTGTACGCTCCGCGTATTTTTTTCTTGCGGCCCTGCATTCTCCAATATGGTCGCACTTGCACTGCACGTGCATTCTCTGTTGTTTTACCGATCAGACTATTTGTGCAATAAGCTAAGCTATGCACATTTCTTATGGTCTTCTTCTCCGCAGGAGTGGGCAAGGGTGCAATAAAACTGCTTTTTAGAGCACATTCAGGCGAGCACTCAGCGACAGTGGTGCGAATTCTCGAGTTCCGCTTCGCACTGCCGTAACCTCCACGTTCGCTAGGGAGAGTTCAAAAAACATGCCAGTGATCATCCTGGAGTACAATAATTAGCGAGACCATTATCTCATGTAGGTTTATCGAATGTTGCCGTTTGAGACCCAATCATTAATTAAAAGACTAGCGCATAAAACTGGGACGCAGACAGAGAAGACAGGACAAGCGCTAAACATCAACTGAGGTTTTACTGCGAGAAAGGAGGTACATAAATGCATTTTGAGTGGAGCATGCGCACACTGGGCTGGAACAGTACAAGCACTTTCTTATCAAAATGGGCTTTCCGCATTGAGACCCAACCTTGGTAGGTGAGATAGCTGCCAAAACATGATCTATGCGTGTTCATATCAATAGTATTGGAGTCTTTCTTTATACAGATAGCCGTCTACGGTGAATGTGCTAATTCTACCGTAATTTATGTAATACTGCAATGTGCAAAATCCTAGATAAAACGCCTATTGCAGGCTACAAAATATTGTCATCGACACAACCGCAGACACTTGCAGGATTTTATAGGTCACTACTATCTCTGATTCCATAGAGAGATGTGACATTTGCTGTATATGTAACGAAAATATGTTTTCATTATTTGCCCGAGAACACAGATACTTTTGAGCGTGAATCATAAACATGTCATTTATCACAGTTTTGGATATATTTAGGTGGGGCACCACGGAGGAGCCTTCAAGAACCATCCCCGCATTGGACGTTCCCGCGCTCTAATGTCACTTCAAGCCTCCCATTTCGAGTGTATCCTTAGGTGTTTTTTGAAAGAAAAGTTTTGCACAAACCATAATGCGCAATTAATTAAGAAGAAAACAAAAGTTGTACGCAAATAAGCAGTGAGCGGAAAACGTAGTCTCAAAAATAAAAAAAAAAGAATGAAAACCGAAAACATTAATTTTACCTATTATTTGTGTTTGAGACGAGGAAATACGTCGTAAAAAACAACACGCTGGCAACATAAAAACAAAACATCGCAGAAAACTTGTGTTTTTCAGAAAAAAAAATGTTTTACAAGGTACAGCAAATTCTTATGTACTTTCAAAATACGTTGTGTTTGGCAAGTTGCAAGTAATTCATATTGTAGACGAGCGCCATCGTCTCGCCATGTGTGCACTGCAAAAAAGCAAATAATTAGTTCTTCGTGCGGAAATCCAAAACCAGCAAATACCTGTGCTTGTGGAAAATAAATTTCGGTATTCCTTCTCCTAAAGCTCTTATTCGGAAATGCTACATCTTAATCAGCGTTAAGTTCGTTTTTTTTTTATGGCGACAGTGTGCACGCTGCCATAAAGTACTATGTACAAAAACAGATACACAGTCGACTTTCAAAGGAAGTCCAGTAATCTCCGGTGGTGCGGCACAAAAATCAAGTCTTCTACATCCGGTGGTCGGCCTGGGGATGGTCCCCAGGCAGAAACACCGGAGTACTCAAAGAGGGCACGTCCAAAGCAAGTGTTTACTATCCGCCACGCAGACAGCAGCGGAACTAAGAGGCAGAGCTCACCGAAAGGGGCATTATACTGTTTCGGCCACGACCAGATTGACTCCGGGGTGTGGGCGACATGGAGGCGTAACCTTCGAACCAAGACCTCTTCCCGGCGCGTAGGGCCTCCCGCCTGGTGGTTGCAGAAGTGCTCATTTGGCACGGTGGGTTTTTATTTTCTTCGAGGTGTACTGGTTCCAGAGAGGTTGGGGCCGATTGAAGAAGACGTGGAGGAGCTCATTCGTGACTTGCTGCGTCCACCAAGGCTTGTGTGAGGTGGGCTTCTTGATGAATACATCTACACGTACTGTGAGGGAGATTTTGTAAATTATGTCCTGAATTTCCCGCGCCGATAAGCCGGTGTTCAAATCGGCCACACATTACGAATTCCCCCATTTTTTTTCTTTTCCCACAGAAGGGTCATTTAGACAGTTGAAATCATCACGGAATGAAGTTGAGTTTTTATGCGCAAAAGAACCTTGTATACACAATGAGTCACACGGTGTCCAATTGAAAATCAACCACCGAGCAGTAAAATGCTTTCTGGCTTTGTTGGCTCTGGGCGCGCTAATTGCACCCTTAAAACATGACGTACGGTACGGGGGTGGGTTATCAAAGTCCACCGGTAAAGAATTCGAAACATGCTTTCTGAAGTAGGCAGGTAGGTTTTGCGGTCTTGAAATATCAATTGTATGGTGCACCGGAAGAGAGATGAGGAATCTTAGCTTGTAGGCCGATGGTGGAATTGGTAATATTTAAATTTAAAGTATTACAGTGAAACGCCAGGTTTTAAATGCACATTTTTATTTCACTCTATTAAAGTCAGTATACGTTTTCTCTTCATTTACTGGTTGGACGTCTGCATCAAATCAGAGCTTAGCGTTAGAATTAGCAAATTTTGGGGAGGTCCCGCAAGAATTTACTCTTTCTAAAGGCAAGGTATAATTTAAGATAGACCTATGAGGGATATCTGGATAGGTGCCTTTAAAACCACCGTGTCTATATTAAGCGCGCTAGACCTTGATTTACTGCAACTTTGTACAGTCAGTCATCCTGTAAACACCTTCTGCAACTCTTGCACAAGAGCAATTTGCTTAGTTGGTCGTTAGTGCGCTCCACGTCTCTGAAGTTGCTTAATTTCCTGGGATCGTCACAGCGGCTCCGCAGTTTATTCGCTGCCAACCCTTTCTTTCGAGTCACTCTTACTAGCCGCGGACGGCGCATATACAGCATAATGGCGCTACGTTTAACAATACAAGCAAAGCAAACAGTTAGACTCGGCACTGCCTGGTCTCACCAGTGGTGGTTTGTTGCGATCTGTTCAACATGAAGGGAATACTTACTGCTAAGTTCAGTGACTGCATGGAAGAAAACTGGCAGGCTGCGAAAATTGAGTAGAAATTTATGGTGTCGTACTTACCTTCATGATCGTCTAACATCCCTTAGCGAAAAAAGGCTGTGCTATAAGTGCATTTCGAATTCATTGTATTAATTTCTTATTTTTGCATTTTTGTCCCTATGTCTAAATTGCCAAACGAATGCTTTCTAAGTATTCTAGGAGTACTACTTTGAGCATCCTTAAAACTGCACCAAAAATGCATTTTCTCTCCGCTTAGTATAATATTTATACATAAAAAATTTAATCAAAACGCACTATATATACTATAAACATATAGTAAAAATATAAAAATAATGTAATAAAATATTCTAAAGATACATTGAATACCTAAAGAGCATAATAAATAAATACATTACTCTACATTAAAATACACTAAAATGTACAATTAATACATTGAAAATATAATCACTTCGGCTCGGCTTACAAAAGGTGTGCTAGTCGGATTCACCGTATAATGCTGATCAATGTTGACCACAGCAGAAGTAATGATTGAACTGGTTATAAGCATCAGGAAACACTTGTAAGATTGGGGCAATTTAAAAAAATGAAAAATAATACGCCCTTGCCTGAATAACTGACGTACAACAGGCTTAATCGAATCTGAAAATAAATGAAAAGACCCGAAGGCAATGATATAATTTTGCCGCCCGTAGATGGGGAAAATGAAAAAATGAAAAAGGGGAGGGGGTGTTGTAAAAAGGTACATAGCGACCAACAGCCGTGGGAGCGGGCCCGGGGAGACTCCCCTGATCTCCCCTGAGACGTAGCGGAAGGGGTTCGATGAACAGGTTATGGGAATTGGGATGGGAATGGGGACAGCGAGTTTTTCGTTCAGATCCTTCGAATGTCTCGACTCCATTACTCGCCTGTCTGGCAAGGCCAGGGAGGGTGTCAAGATTGCCCAGCGGTGCGGCTCCGCTCACGGGATGCCCGACCACCCACAAACGCAACGGGAGCCTACCGCCGGACACAGGAAAATCTAACCTGGGATCAGCTAGCTACCTCGGGCTCCTCCACGACTTTGAGAGTCTGTTTCGGAACTGCCAGCTACTTGCCATCGAGTGCTTTTCGCGGTATTTCAGACGATCCCAGAAAAACGCGTTGTCATCAAGAAGTGTATGCCATTGCAAAGTCACGTGACGGGGCCTGACCGGGAAAGATGTCGCCACGCAGCAAATCCCGACGGAAAGTGACGTCAACAAACAGGAACTGCTCCGGCAAGCGTGACATTTGGCTTGGCTTATATATACCCCCCTAGAGGACACACATTATCTTGTCCGGTGAGGTGCGTTTTGCGCGCAGACTGTAGGCCCCAAATTGCCGCCCCAAGTGTCAGAGTGGCCGCATTCGAACCTGCGGTCTATCTAGAGCCGAATTGTTAGTCGTAACTTGCGTCAGGCACCGGTCAGGAGTCTGTCAACCAACAAGTACATAGGCGTCTATGGGAGCCGGTCGGCCTTGCCAGTCGGATTCCTTTTCGCTGGCATGTTCGGGCGCGGAGGCGCGCATGACGCCATCGCCGCTATAATGCTATCACGCTGTCGACACGTATTTTCGTAATTTAAATAAGTGGTGATTGCTTTTCTGCTGGAAGTTAACATAATCGATGGACCACAGAAAAGGGAGATTTTTCAATCTTCCCGGAAACGTGATTTCGAGCACTAGGTTGTTCCACGACAGCTTGAAGTGTTCTGCAAATATGCTGACGCGGACAAGCCATTTTGTAGAATTGAAGTGTACTATGCACGAATTAATTTCGTATTTATGAAAGCACACTTTGAATGCATTGCCAACATGTCATTTCCCGAAACGCGATTTCCAGCACTCACTGTTCAATGGCAGCTTGAAGTGTGCTGCAAGTACTATTACGCGGATAGCTCATATTTGTTTGAATTCAAGCATACTTTCAACGAATTAATGTCGTATTTGCGAAAGTACACTTTCAATACATAGCCAACATGCAAAGGCCCGAAACGCGATTTTGAGTACTAGATTGTTCTACGGCAGCTAAAACTGTGCTTCAAATATGATTAAAAGCACTGCCCATTTGTTAAATGTAAGTATACTTCAGGCAAATTAATTTCATATTTACAAAAGTACACTTTTAATACACTGTCAAGATGATAAAACCGCATACATATTTTTTCGCGTGTATGAAAGGTTCTCGAAACAGGCTTTATGTGACGTTTACTTTCGATGAATTAATTTCATATTTAGGAAAGTACAGTTTTGAAATATTGGAAAGATGCTAAAACCACATTCATATTTTTACACGTGTTTCAAACGTGCTCGAAACATGCTTTAAGTGACGTATATTTGAGATGAATTAATTTCATATTTACAATAGTACATTTTTAATATATTGACAGTATGCTAAAACCGCATTGATATTTTTTGACGAATTTGAAACTTCCTCGAAGCATGGTTTAAGTGATGTATTTTCGGAAAATTTGAAGAATATATTTTCAATACCAAGCATATAATTTCGGGAACCTGTTTCCGGCATTAATTTAGTGCATTTATGAATGCAAAATATGTTTAAATTACATTAAAAATATCCAGAGTTATATTCCATACGTATTGGTTTTCGCTAAGGGAGGCTGGTTCTTGTTTGAAGCGTAGTAATTTGCCCGCTAATGGATACCACACATGCCACTCAATATTTTTGTTATCTTGATGTATGCGAGGCGAGAGGTATATGTGTGCGAAATTAATGGCTTTCACAAAAAGGGTGACACGAGAAAACCCTGGCATTGGCAGTGACATTCAGAATAAAGACTTTTGACTTTGCTCCTGGACCTCACACCAATTATTTTGCTGTAATAAAATACTGCAGTTAAGATTTTCGTTTGAAGCGGAGAAACTTGACACTACGTAATTCTGTGTATCGCGTTAGGCGTGAGTGCTCGCAGTGAAAAAATTTGCTCAATTAACCATATTTAAAATGCACAAGTTTTCTGCACATCGTGGCGCGAATTGACAATGCACTTGGAGGCGTTTGGAGGCGCCAGCATTTCTTCAGTAGTAATAGGATTCAATCGCACGTTTGACTGCTATATCAATGCTGCATTTATCCTGTTGCGCGCAATATCCAGCTGCTGCGAAACAACGGACTTAGCCGAGAGTTTATAGGGTCCCAGACTTAAAGCTTATCATTTTTAACAACACACTTTTCGAAATGCTGCGCACAAACCCTTATCAATTTTTGAAGTGCGTCAGTCTTAACTTTAGAAACAATAAGATTTCTGATGATGATTGACTTTTAGTTTGTGAGCCAGATGTTGTAAATGTGTTAAACCGGACCTTTTGTTCTGTGCTCACAGCGAGCCAGATGAGGAGCTGCCTGATTTTTCGTGCTTTGTTTTCCCTGCTATGCCCGATGTTTTATTCTAACCGCACGGTATTGTTAAAATATTTGATTCTTTGAAGCTAATCTCATCAGCAGGAACTGATAACATTATCGAAAATACACTAAAAACAAAACGTGCCACTAGTGTTCTGTTGTCAGTTATCTTTCAACAATCTCTTCTTTCCGGCAGGCATTGTACTTCGTGTCCGGAAAGAGGGTAAAGTCCCTCCGGTACCAAAAAAAGAGCCTCGATCTACTCGTCATAATTACAGTTCGATATCTATTACTAACGTTTCATCACAGCTAACTGAACATCTACTCAGCTCTATTTATCAAAGACGTAAGTTCCAACCTTCATCTCAACATTACAGTGGACGCCGTACCTGTTTTATATTTATAAAGGCTTTTGACAATGTTCCACACAACATTACTGCAAAAACCAGTACCTCCAATTTCTTTCAACAAGAAACCAGGGCGCTGTTCGCGCTGACTTTGCTTGAATACACTGGCGGCCGACGGGAAAGAAGATGAAGTTGTTCCAGACCACAATGCTATCTCTTTGTGCCTGAAGTTTTATTGTTTTTTCTCACAATCAGGGAGGCGCCGCTCCCTCTTCGTGACGGCGATGAAAGTCGAAGAAGTCAGGCCTTCTCTGGAACCCGGTGGGTCGACGGCAGCCGCCAAGAGGAAGCGCTTCTACCAATCGAGCGAGGCAAGCAGCCAGGCCACCGTGCTGCACTCAGCCACAAGCGAGGACTCCTCGGCGGACGACGGGTTCGTCCCAGTGATGCGCAAGAAAGCCAAGAGAAGACTGCGTAACAGTGAGGAATTGTCATCGTCAAGTACATCTACCGTCATCACGACGCGTGGTGCATCAGCGCATGCAGTCCTGTTTACGCCTGAAACGCTCACCGACAACCTCAACCTGCTGAACAGACAAGCTACTTCGGTGTTCCTCGAGGCTCGCGTCCCGGGGGTGATCAAGGACGTCAGGATAAACAGCCGAAGGAACTTCCTTGCCATCGATGTAACGGAGCGGAGCGCCTTGCAAAGTCTAGCCACCATCAAGAAGATTGGAGACATCCCCGTCCGCTCTCTTGTTCTTGAAAACAATGGCACAACCGCTGGCGTATTTTACGACATTGATGCGAACATCTCTGACTCCGACCTGCCGATACTCATTAAACCAGCGAAGAACAGCAGCGAATTAACCAACGTTCAGCGCTTCGGCTAGTCAAGGTGCGTAAAGCTCACCTTTAGGGACGATTGTATTCAAGCGCACGTGAAGGTTGGCCAATTTCGACATGCAGTTCGCCCATTCGTCCAGAAGCCGCTTCAGTGTCGGAAGTGCATGAAAATTGGGCATGTAAGTGGTGTTTGTAATAACCCCATAGAGGGCCCGCGCTGCTCTGAACCACATAGCGGTGACAGTTGCCGCGCTAGTGTCTTGAAGTGCGCCAACTGCCGTGGCCATAATGACGCTTCTTCGAAAGTCTGTCCCCGCCTGAAGAAACAACGGGCGGTGTAGAGCAAATGGTGCGAGACCATTCAACGCACAGAGAGGTCGCAGCTACAATGCGTCGGCGTCGTTCTCGTCGTCGACGATCTGCTAGACAAAAGGCTGACAGCGGAAGGGAAGCCCCTATCGCTACTGCTACTTAGCCTCCCCCTCCACCGAGTAATGTAAGCCCAGTGACTGGTGAAGCCGGAACGAGTGCTTCAGATGCGAAATGGCCATCATTGCCGAAGCCAAGCTCGACCTCGGTGTCTGAGCAGGCACCACGCCCTCACTGTCCCACGCCTACAGCTGAGTGAGCCCAAGGCAGAGATCCAGTCCTCGGTAAGGAAGTGCAGGTGTTCACCATCTTGAGGTCCTTTAAAAACGCCATGCGTGTGATGCTGTCTATCACTCGCCGGCAGCAGGGAATGCATTGCAGGTACTGGACGCGCTAAATACAGTCCTTGTAGCTTTCCAGTAGCAGACACAATGACTCTCCCAGCGTTACCATTTGAAAGCCAAGTCAGAGAAGCATTCATTTTGCAGTGGAATGCCCGTGGACTCAATTCCCACATTTCGGACATTCGCGAATGCGTCTATAAACATAGATTTCCAAACATTGTGATTTGTGAGCCCAATTTACAAAATTCCATCCGAAGTTCTGGTTATGAAGCGTTTACATCCTCCACGCACAGGAAAAATGGCCAGGTTATCCTCTACATTCGAAGTTAGCTTACTTACGTGCACACTTACGTGCACCATACGGTTCCCCCTCACGACCATAACCAGTACGTCTGTTTAACGGTGAAAAGGCGAACCCTGACGCTTACGCTTGTGGGCGCGTACTTATCTCCAACAACAAGGTTTGACGCCGACAGACTGAGGGACTTGTTGGCAGTAACACCTGAGCCTTGAATCATCACTGGTGACTTTAATGCGCATCACGCCAGGTGGGGAGGCATCCGGATGAATTCGAAGGGAAGAAGTCTTGTCTGTTTCGCCTCTGACCCCGACCTACAATGCCTTAACGCCGGTTCTTCAGCGTACATTCGCGGGCTGTCTTACGGCAGTTGTCTGGACTGGACTTGGCGTTTGTGTCTCGGTGCCTTGCGTGACGCGTCCGGTGGTTTGCCGACGTAGAAACGGATGGAAGTGACCACATCCCCACATATATTATTGTTCCTGGTCTCGCTGGATACAGATCTTTCCAACGTTTGCAACGAATAGAATGGTCTATGTTTAAAACCTTTATGGAAGAAGCCTGCAGAGAAGACATTAAAATTGAGAGAGCGTATCAGGGAGGCTACGAAACACGAGAGATGCTTCTTCACTTCAATGCCAAAGTTCACAGACTTTTATGTCGAGCTGCGGCGCCTCCGATCACTTCGACGAAGATAAGAGAGAAGACACGGGCGCACAAAGTCGCTGGACGACTTAAGAGATGCAAGGCGCACACAGAAAAAAATCCTGCGCAGAATTCAAATCTTGCAGGCTGACCGTTGGAAAGCATTCTGTCAATCACTGGATCCTCGAAAGCCTCTCTCACGCATCTGGAATGTGGTGCGTGGTTAGCGAACATCTCCTCAGCAGCTCCAACCATTCAAGTCTCTCGCACTTCACCAAGGACGTAGCGAGGCGGAGATTGGTGAAGATTTTTGCGCAAGAATAGCAGGTCCGAGGAGCCAATCCAAAACTATGAATTGTTGCGAAGTGCCTAGATTTGGGGAATAGCGAATGGACCTTCTTTTCTCCATGGAAGAACTAGACGCCGCCATAGCCGATTGCAGACGGTCTTCATCACCGGGCCCGATGGAGTAACACACTCTGCACTTGCAAACCTTGGCCAGGAGGCTAGACGTATTCTTTTAGACCACTTCAGCTCATCATGGTATGCGGGTACAGATCCGGACGCGTGGAAATCAAGTCGCCTGGTTCCAGTCCTTAAACCTGGAAAATCATCGCTTGACCAAGCATCGTACCGCCCAATCGCATTGGCTACTCGCGTGGGCAAACTCATGGAAATGATGGTACTTACGCGAATTGAGTGGTATCTGGAGCGCTATCAAATATACCCAGATGTAATGTCCGGGTTTCGGCGGGGACGTTCGTCTATTGATAGCGTGATTGACCTGGTGTCATCAGTTCAACATCAGAATCATCTGAACCGCTTGACCGCGGCGTTGTTTCTGGATGTTAAGGGGCGTATAATAACGTAGCAGATCAAGCGATTTTGGACTCTCTGGAAGCTGCAGAACTTGGTGGTAACATGTTCGGCTGGATACGCATTTAGCTATCCAACCGATCACTATTTATGCAGACTGAGGACGGACCAACATGTTCACTTTACCCTTCCCGTGGGGTCCCACAGGGTGGAGTACTCATCGCAACGCTTTTCAATCTTGCGCTTGTCGGCCTTGTCGATGTACTACCACAGTCGGCGATAGTCTCAGTCTATGCAGACGATATTTTTATCTGGGCATCAGGAGTTACGCGACCACAAGTTCGAGCAACGCTTCAAAAGGTGGCAAGCAATCTTGAGGCCTACCTCCTCCTGCAATGACTGGAGATTTCTACTGAAAAATGTTCCGTTGTTCCCTTTACACGCAATGAGATGTCCCATTACCCCATACGCATAAATGGGTCGGCAATACCTTACGAAAGAAGTCATCGCTTCATAAAGTAATCATCGATCGTAATCTGACATGGAGCCCACATGTCTCGTACATGAAAAGGCGACTGACATCGATCGTTCACGTTCTCTCCTTTCTCGGAGGGAAGTCGTGAGGAGCATCAGTGCAATAGATGCTCCACCTGTGCACCGCATTATTCGTGGTATTCCTTCGGTACAGTATTCCTGCAGTATGAATCTTGAGGAGAACGAACATACGGTGTCTGCAGAGTGTTCAGGCTCAAGCTCTGCGGACGTGCCCAGGACTGCCAAAATGCGCGTCTACAGCCGCAACAGTACTCATCGCTCAGGAGAATCCAGTGACTGCCTTTGTCACAATCGAAGCCTTGAGAGCGCATATTCGTTACCTCTCTCGGATTCCCGCATGCCATCTTACCAGTCTTCCTGCTAACCGGCCGAGTACATCGTTTGCGAAAATTATTGATGTCCATCGCGACTTCTTACCAACCCGATTTACACCAGCCTCTAGACCGTGTTTTCCATTATGGAGTCTGCACCAACCTCGTGTGCTTCTTTCCATACCGGGCATCAAAAAGAAGGCTGATTTATTGACAAAAGCACTAAAACAGACCCCTCTAGAATATTTGCATGAGAAATACGGACACCGACTGCACGTATACACCGATGGCTCAGTGACCCCTTCCAGTTCCTCGGGCTCCGTAGTCATCCCTGTAAAGACCATAGCTAAGAAAGTGAAAACATCACACCGGACTTCATCGACTGGTGCAGAGCTTACTGCTATTCGTGTCGTCCTTGAGCATATCAGTGAAGAAACGCCCCAGAAATAGTCTGTTTTCACTGATTCAAAGGCAGCCCTCCAAGCGTTACAATCTGCTCTTGGTCTTGGGTCCCATGAACAACTTGTCGCGGAAATCCGAGAGCTCCCGCACACAGGCATCAACAAAGGGCACGATATTGTTTACCGATGGCTGTCATGACACAGCGACATCGCAGGCAACCACCGCGCGGACGAGGCCGCGCGAACTGCTCACCATGAGGGTGATTGCGTGTCCATCCCCACCACGAGAGCCGACGCAGCGGGTAGGCTTAGACCACTGTCGCGGGACATCACGCTTGACGCGTGGAATTCAGGCCAATTCTCGCATTCGCGTTTAAAAACCTTGGACCCAGATCTGAAGCTTCGGCTTCCATCCGGCCTACCACGACGTGAAGCAACTTTGTTGTGTCGCCTGTGGCTTGGTGTAGCTTTCACCAATCACTAGTAAATAAGTATGGCTGACAGCCTTGCATGTGTCATCTGCGGGTGTGATGAGACTATAGCACACATTCTTTGTGAATGCCCTGCCTACAACGCCGAAAGACAGTCTCTCTGCCGTGCACTGGAGAATCTAGACCTGCGCCCACTGACGGAAACGAAGCTTCTCGGCCACTGTCCGCGGCGGTCACCGGCGGTGAAGGCCTCCAAGGCACTGCTCCGCTTTTTGAGGACTTCTGGCCTGCACGATACGCTGTGACTTTTCTGAACGCTATGACTTTGCATAGTGACTTTAATTTCCTGCAGCTGTCTTTTCGCCTCATATTTTACTGCCCTCACCCCTCTCCCTCCGTGCAGGGTACCAAACCGGGTATTCGTCTGGTTAACCTCCCTGCCTCTTCTCCTCCTGGTGGTCGGCAAAATTGACTGTAGCTGCGATGGGGAGACACTGTTTGAGCTGATACCTTAGTGGAAAGCGCAGGAATCTGCTCTGGGGCCCTGGATTTGCCACTGGTATAACCCTCATGGCTCTGGAACAAGCGCTGCTTGCGATAAGACTGTGCTAGTCCCAGTATCATTTTGGAAATAGCCTGCAGTCCTGAAAGTGGGAGCCGGAACATCAGAGAAATGAAAAATATTGTGCCAGCAAGCACTGTCATTTTTTCTGTTGTCGTATTTCGTAGCTCAATAGAGAGTGAAGGCAATTTCTTGTTATTTCGAGTGGTTAAATTGGCGAGTCGATAGTTTAGCAGCGCGATCGACGTTGCGCTGACCCTCAAGTCGACCATTGGCGAGCGACTTGCAACAAAAAAGTGAAATAAAAAATGTAGGCTATTGTCAGAAACATAAAGCATATGCTTCAAGACACTGAAATTTAATGATTTCCCCCAAATCTGCGCAGCTAGCTTCATCGTACCTAGGCTTCAAACGAGGCCTACGAAGTAGCGAACGTATGCTTTCTATCTTTCCAACATCGGCCAAGTGGAATGAGCAGTGCAAATAGAATGATACAAGCGAAAAACCGCCTGCCATACAATGTACCAGTGTAAAAAAAGGAAAGAGCGCACACCGCGCATGTGTGTACTATTACCTCCGTGTTTTTTTTTTTCACTTTTGAAATCTGTCTTATACTAAGTATCAACTGCCGGGCCGTCGATACCCCAACGCTTCCCGAGATGTCTGCATATTTACAAGGCTTAGTTAGAACACAACCTTCGCTGCTCAGTGTGCCGGTTGTGAAGGTATGTCGCGCAATATGGCGCTAAATTTGTCCATGAGATCCTAGTGTAGAGACAATTCCGTGCGCGCTCACGGCACGGCCAAGCAGCCAGCACTGTTGAAATTGTCACTTTAAAATGTTTCCGTGCACACTACTGTGTGCGTAGAAAATAAGAACATCAGTGGCCAGTCCCGAGAGCCGTCAAGCAGCTTCAACTCTTCAGTGGCGGTCGCAATTTCACTTCAAGGCTTCTTTAGCCGCCGCGGTGGCTGAGTGGGTACGGCGCTCGGCTGCTGGCCCGAAAGACCCGGGTTCGATGCCGGCCGCGGAGGTCGAATTTCGATGGAGTCGACATTCTAGAGGCCCGTGTACTGTGCGATGTCGGTGCACGTTAGTAACCCCAGGTAATCGAAATTTGCGGAGCCCTTCACTACGGCATCCCTCATAGCCTGAGTCGCTTTGGGACGTTAAACCTCCATCAACCATAAACCAAACTTCAGGGCTTCAGCCGGTGGCGCTGAATTATTAACGCGATGAAAATCCGGCGTCGTCGTCGGTGTCGTTGACTATGAGCGAAAAATCTGAAAAATTCCCTAAGAAGCAACCAAGGAGCCAGATGGTCACGAGACTTTGCTGTGGTATCACAACATGCCCAACAGATTGTGAGCAAACTGCCAACTGTGACAGTTAAATTGATGATTGGTGGCTCGGGAAGCGCAACTTGGGTCGCACATGGTCCACACCTTCCATCCCCGGGCACTGGCGCATCGTTTAACGCTGCACCACTGCGCACAAAATGGCATAAGGAGTCCTAAGGATCTATGAATGTAATGTAGAGAATGGCCAAATCTGCGTGTATAAGAATTAACCCACAACGATATCCCGTTATACCATTAGGCGGAGTTTGAGTGTCCCCACCAGTTTTCATGTCTGACGTTACATGCAAAAAGTAACCAGCTTTCGGCAGTTATCACCTCGTTCGTCTAAGAATCTGTGCGTCTTGGTGTGGAGGTTTATGCCGAGAGGGACTGGAAGCCTGAATGGTTGCCAGTTCTTATCGCATGTGTATGTCTCCTGCAATTTCGATGCTTATGTGGAGTGCACTGTATGAAGACATGACAATGAGTGTCTGCATTCCGGAATAATACGTGTGTAAGTAAATAATTTGATAGCTCAGCGGGTTTGATTTTCATGGTTAGCGTTTCGGGAAGGTAGTCAAAAGGTGCTTGGCTCGAGTGCTGCTGCGGGCGACATTTTTTCAGACATTTTTTTTATTTTTCAAGATCTTTTAGGTTTATCAGAACTTCTTATGGTTTTTAACTTTTTAAGTCGCGGCATTTTTTTTGCATTTACTTTGGCAACTAGTGCTGCGTCCCCATATGTATCCCAGTATGCCGCGCCCAGTTTACGGCGCACATTGGGCCCATAATGAGGTATGGCGCAGAGACGGTCGCCCTAAGCGGTACTGCGCTTTGCAAATAAGGAAACTGCTCTTTTTTAACTTTCACGTCTTGAACTCAATTCATTTGTTCTTGACTGGCTTCTAAACATTCTAACCAATCGGTAACAGTTTGTTCTCGCTAATAAATGCTCATCGTTCCGCTCCTGTTTTATCTGGGGTACCCCAGGGCACAGTTCTGGGGTAACTCCTTTTTTATTTATATAAGCGACGTGCCAGCTTACATACGCTTGTTTTCTGATGATCGTGTTGTTTACAGCCCTATAATTACTAACAGTGATCACAAGCCCACAGAGATTGCATATTGTCTTCGCGCGATAAATGGCTAATGTTCCTCTGTACTTTCCTTTCATACGCGTCACTCAGAAAAATCTTCCAAGTACTTTATTGCCAACTCACAGATCGCCCCTGGAACCACATATAAATACCCAGGCCTTCATTTAACGCCTAATCTTAGATGGACATTCGACGCAACATAAATCTCAAAAGCAAATCGCGTTCTCGGGTATTTTCGCCGAACAATACATCTAGTTCCAGCGTCGTTGAAATCTTTAGCCTTAGCAGCAGTTATACAGCCCAAACTGGAGCATTCTTGGGCGATCTGGTACAGTCATCAAAATAATCTTTTTTAATTAGCCAGAAGCAATACAAAACCACGCCGCTAGGTATAACTTTTCTGTTTATTCTAATCATAAAACCCTCACCAAACTGAAATGCAATGCTCAAGTCACAAATTTACCTAACCGTCGTCACATCGCAAAGCCATGTCTATATCACAAATTCTATTATTATGCCCTGCACTAGTCTCAAGCCTGCCTACAGCACCTCCAGCCGCACAAACCATAAAAAGACCACTTTTCCTTTGCCTGCCCGCTTAACTGCACCTATGTCTTTACTTTTCGTACACACTGCGAAATACTAAATAGGTGCGACGTTGAGAGACAAGAAGAGGGCAGAGTGGGACAGAAAACAAACGCGGTTTAATTAAATCCTAATCGAAATCAAGAGAAAGAAATGGGCTTAATTGGACAGGACATGTAAGGCGAAAGGAAAGATAACCGCTAATCTTTAAGGGTAACGGAGTGGATTACAGGCGTAGGCAAGCATAGCAGGGGACAGCAGAAAGTTAAAGAAATACCACTGTAAGAAATAACACAGGAGCTATGACCATGTTGCAGCCGATTATTAGTAAGAGCCGGATCAGTCTGCTACTTCTCGAAATGGCTGCGCTGGGAGAATCGGTGCTGCGAAAAGCGCCCAGATTCTCACAACCCCCAAAGTATAGAAAACCATATGATAGTGCAGAGAGGAAGAGGAAGACGAATACGTTGTTCGACGTACTGTCGCCTCAGCTCTATTTCTTTACCTAATTTTGCCTAATTTACCTAGTTTTATTTGAATATTCGAAGACGGCAGCATGTTGAAGGCTCTACTGTCCCTATGGGAAGAGTACGGCTGCTCCGGCGTCGGCAAGTCTAAAGGGACCACGCAAATCTTAGGAGGCTGGCTCGGAAGAGGCGGCCATGGCTTCCCAGGCTGTGGAGCGACCAGAACGTGGAGACTACCACCCGTCCAGCGAGACCTCGTTGTTCAGTGGGGATAAGTCAACGAACGTGGACGGTGACGAGTCATTGGCCGATATGGCTGACATGGACAACGAGGGATTCAAGCTGGTGAGTCATCGCACGCAACGAACGGTCGGGATCCCGGCAGTGGTTGAGGTCATAGAGAAAGGGGTTGATTTAAGAGAAAGGAATCCCATCTTCCTTTTCGTGGCCATTCACAAACTTCTGGGATCAGCTCCGATTCGCAGTCGGTTCACCAGGCACGGGGCTCTTCAGCTGGATGTCTCGACGGAAGAGCATGTTTACAAGCTCCTGCAGAGCTCTCAGATTTTTGGCATCAAAGTTAACGTGCGGTTGCCCATTGCTACATGATGAACACCTGTGTTATTAAGGGTGCACCAAAGTGGTATTCAGAACGCGACCTACTTGATTATTTGAACCCACAAGGTGTTCTGCACGTGAAACAACTTGTGCATCGTGTGGAGTCTCCAGGAAAAGAATGGGCTGCGAAACCTACCAACTCGATCGTGCTGACATTCGCTTCCAACTCAGAGTGCCCCAAAAAAATTGATCTGGGATTCACAAAAAACGCAGTGGCCGATTTCACTGAAGCTCCTCCACGGAGTTTTAGATGCCAACGGTTTGGCCGCGTGGCTAAAGTTTGTAACAAAGGATCGACGCTGTAAGCGGTGTGGAGGCGACCACGACTTTAAGACCTGCAAGGCCGAGTTTGCTTGCGCCAATCGCGGTGGTGATCATCCAGCGAGTTTCGGAGGCTGCCCCTTCCGCGTGAGCGCTCTGCACCATCGAATATCCTTCATTGCTGGTCCAAAAACCCCACCGACTGAGACGCCTGTCCCAGGATTAGACGAGTTTCCAGTGATGGAGTCTGATGTTGCGTTACCCAACAATGTCCCTAAGAGACCTGAGCCCAGCAAGACACAAAGATCCATTGCGTGCGAGTCGGTTGTTCGACCTCCAGCAAAAAGTGTCCATGTTGCTGAGCGACCGGATCACAGAACGACTCGACGGCGAGGGGACTCTCATATGCACAAGTGACAAAAAAAAAACAGCTAATGCGGTCAAGAGTGTGTCACCAATCGGCATCTTTTTTCGATGTTGTAAGTGAGTGCGTTGCTCAAAATAAGGAGCTCAAGAATCAAGGTATGTCTGACCTTCTTTCTGGTTTGTTTGGGGCCCTGCGTTCACATGTTCCAGCGATGGCGCCTGGTAGCCTGAAGAACTTCCTGCCCCTGGTGTTTTTTTTTGAGTCCCTAATTAGCACCTTCGCAGCGAACTTCCTTGCGATCTAATATGGATGGGCTTAAACATCGTGGATCTAATATGCACCGAAAAGTGCCGTTTATATTGCAATGAAACTGCGCTGGGATTTTAAGTCGGTTAGCTGAACTAAAACTATTCTTGAAAGAGACACGTGTTCCAGTACTGGCCTTGTCGGAAGCTGGCCTGCCAAGCTGGAGCTGTTTGACTGGATATGTCGCCCATAAAACTGCAGTATAAAGTGATTGCCTGCAGGAAGTGCCGCGCTTTACATAAGAAGAGAAATTCCACACGTTTCACTAAGGGTTGCCGATCTTTGCACGGATGACATTGATGTAGCGGCTGTGAGAATACAACTCGGCTTTCGAACCTTTTCTATTGCATCCGTGTGTGTGTCCCCGCGGAAGAAGGTAGCATTGGATTTGTTTCTACAGCAGCTCTGCGACCGCTGCCCAGCTCATCGAATCATCCGCGGTGATTTAAACGCCCATCATGCCGTCTGGGGTGACCGGAACACGGATTCCCGTGAACGCAAACTCGTAGATGTTATTGACAGTTTGTACCTGTGTGTTGCCAATGACGGAAGCGCCACGTTCTTTCGGCCTCCAGCCTCAGCGACAGCCATAGGCCTCACTCTGCATTCACCTGACGTCTGCGCGAGGTGGTCAACAGCGCCTCACCGCATGGAAAGTTATCGCTATCCGATTTTTCTATTTTCTGCCGACTTTCGTATGCGTGGTGCTAAAATCAGTAATGTGGTCAACTCGTACAAGTACAGAGAGTACCTAGAACGTGTTTCTGGTGATGTTATGCACAAAATGATTTCTAGTAAGCTAGCAGCAACTGCGGCGGTCAAGTTACCTGATCATTTTCCGGCCCCGGATTTAAAACTCAGGAACTTTTGCGCAGCGAGAAGAAGGGCAGAGCGCCAACTCGTGCTGAAGAAGGACGACAGGAACTTGAAGGCGATCTTCAAAAGGCTGAATTCTTTCATTCGACGGCACACAAACAAGCTCTACATGTTACAATGGGCCCACTTCTGTGCAAGTTTGTCTGCTTTCTCAACGATGACGAGAATATGGCGAGTTATTGGCAGCTTTGCTAGAGAATCTCGCCCTTCGAAGCCTTTTGAAGCTCTCGCAATACGGAAGGAAAAACCTATTGCGTGCTTGGCAGAGGAACTTGCAGGCGCACTCTTAAGTGCTAATTCTGGAATACATATATATACACCACCTGCTTCCTCCAGGTCTATCATGGACGTCCCGTTCACGCTTCGTGAGCTTCAGACTGCGCTCAGTGGCCTGCGGAGCCGGTGCGCACCAGGTCCCGACGGCATCACCAATAAAATGCTGAATAATCTGCCCGTGAACTCAGGAAGGAGCTTATCAGGTTCTTCAGTCGAGTTTGGGACACTGGCGATGTTCCTCCGTCATGGAAGGTGGCACATATAGTTCCAGTACTGAAGCATGGCAAAGACATGACGGACCTTGCATCGTATAGCCCTGTGTCGTTGACCTCCTGTGTAGCTAAGTTGATGGAGAAGCCGGTAAATGAACGCTTATAGAGGTGGCTTGAGGACAGCAAGTCACTGCCAACATGTATGACAGGATTCCGCCGAGGTCTTAGTGCCCAAGATAGCGTCCTAGACTTGCTGAGTCACATTGAACACCAGAGAGCTTTCGGCCTTTCCACCATAGCCATTTTTCTTGACGTTGCGAAAGCTTACGACAACGTGCTTCAGAGCTCAATTCTAAACAGTTTGCAAGGCATGGGCATACAGGGCCCTATGTTAAGAATAATTTACAATTTTATAAGTGATCGTGCGTTTCGTGTACGGTTAGGGAGTACCTTAAGCACCGAAAAGGTTCCATCACGAGGTGTGCCTCAAGGAAGTGTTTTTCCCCCACACTCTTAAACGTTGTAATGGCTGGCGCTCCCGATTCATTGCAAAAAAAATGCAGGCAAGTGCGTATGTCAATATATGCTGACTACATCTCTATTTCGATTACTGGCTACCAACACATGCGATTAGCCCTGATAGCTCGACACGCTCTAATTTCGGCACAAGCTTATCTTCAAGGTGCGGGGTTGTCTCTGCCAGTGGAAAAATCTGGCTTTGTTTTGTTTCCAGGTGTAGGAAGACGTCAAGCGCGGTTGAAGATAGACCTCGGTCACTCTTGCATCCATCAATTTAACCTCACGGGTTTCCTTGGCGTCATTATTGACTCCCGTCTACAATGGCGAAAAGCTGTAGACGCGATTGTTTCATCTATATCTTCGCGTCTCAATGTGATCCGTAGAATTGCACGTGAGCAATGGGAAACCATCCTACTTCAATGGTCAAACTTCATGAAGCTCTGGTGGTCAGTCGCATAATGTATAAATTACCTTCAATTTCCCCCTCTGCATCACAGCTTGAACGTCTCGAAGTTGTCCACAGAAAGGGCCTAAGAAGAGCCATTGGAGTTCCTCAGGCGGCTTCTAATAAGGCAATACTTAATGAGTCACTATAGAAACCTCTTAGCCTTGTCGCTTCTCAGAGACTACTAATGCATCTTGGCCGCCTAGGAGAGATGGTAGCTGGGTGATCCCTTCTCCAGCGGCTTTGCAAGAGATATGAGTCGAAGGCTTGCTTGGCACTCAATACTCTTAGTTCTTTAAGCCATAATGTTCGAAGACAAAGAGTTGAAACCCCCTGGTCTTTTCCGACCCTCGACTGTTTAAGGTCACAATTCCCCATGTGAGCGCAAAGCGCAGCTCTCCTTTGGCAGCAACCCGATCGCTCGTACTTGAACATCTGGAAACAGTCTGCCCGCCATCTTCAAATTATCACTGATGGTTCTGTGGACAAGGTCAGACAAGCTAGCGCAGCGGCTTTTTACATTCCTTCTTTGTACTGTAAGTGGTCCGTACGCTTTACTGCTGTCGTATCCCCCACAACGGCTGAAAGTGTTGCTATTGAGGCGGCTTTACGGAAGTTAGGGTCTTGTCCGGCTCAACCTGTTATCATCCTAAATGATTCAAAATCTGCCAAGCAGAGGTTAGAGCGCGGATTCCCTACTGATGCCTTGTCTACAAGCTCTCTGCGCTTGGTGCAGAATCTGCACAGCAGAGGCTTTACTCTATATTTCCAATGGGTGCCGTCTCACATAGGAGTCAACGGTAATGAGGTGGAAGACAATCTCGCCCATAAAGCTCTCTCAAGGAATCCATCAAAAAAAGTACCTCAAGATGGAAAAAGTGTCTACAGGAAAACGGTGCACGATCATTTCAGTACCCTGTGGAGTGCGCCCCACAAACCATGTGTGACCAAGGGACTGAGAAGATTCCAGGCGACTCTACTACATCGAATTCGCACGGCCTCTGCTCGCACTCCTGCCTGGATGCATAAGACGTTCATAGCATCGTCTCCACTCTGTTTTTTATGTGGTGTGTGCGGGGATATCGAACTTTATATTATGTACTGCCCAGAGTACAACGCGGAAAGGTATGAGATGTTCGCTTCCTTAAAAAAAAAACAGGAACCCGTCACAGTACAGTTCAGCACATTGTCTACCCGAGTGGAAACCAGACATGCAGAAGGAAGGCTGCACGGCTTCTTTTAACATTTCTTTTGGACACAGATCTTGTTTCTAAATGGCGACAGCAGGAACGGACAATGGCCTACTGTGATTGAATGTGTGCGTAGATGGTGTCGTCTGGAGCGGACTACGGTATACTGTGGTTTAATGTGTCTATGCATTGTGGCACTACAATGTCCTATGTTCTACTGTGACTGAATATGTGCATAGATGGTGACTTCTGGAGTGGACTGTGATGTGGACTGTGTGGAGTGATTGTGTGCATAGATGGTGACTGTGGGAGAGGAATGTGTGCTATTATAAGAGACGGCGCGCATAGCGGGATAGACGCCACAGGCTTCAGGACATTATTAACATAGAAGGGACGCTACGGTGGAGCAATTGCCGGCTGAATAGGCAAGGCTAACCTCACCTGTAGCATTAAACACTTTAACTCTACTCAACAACTGCAGAGAGAATTTCGTGGCAAAAATTCTCCCGGCTCCGGTAAAATAGATACTGCCATTATTAATCAGGCCCACCTGCCCACCGATGACATTCCCTAAGTTTGGAAGGGGCATAGCGACAATCTACACAACCATGCTTGCGAAAGGAAGATTCGAACTGCTTAGCGCCCACAGGGCCCATCATGCGTGATCAGCCGCTAACATGAGGCATGGGCGTAGCGGAACATTGTAAAAAAAAATGGCGGTGGTTTAGCCATGGCTAAACCTGGAGTTACGCGATAGCTACAGCTGGCCGCGTGGAGCTTGCTCACTTGAATTGCAGTCTTTCGCTGCTTCGTTTCGCTTGGCGTTCCTTCTTCATCTTCGCCCACTTGACACAGCTCATGCGCACAGCTTTGGCAGCGCCGTTTTGCCGGCGTGCCGTGCCGCCGGCAGCAGCAGCTGCTCCGCACCACGTGGCTGGTCACGTGACCAGCCAGGTGATCAGCCACGGCGCCGCGCGCCGCCGGCAGCTGCTCCGCACCACGTGACCAACCACGTGACAGCGTGGCGACGCAGCCAAGGCGCGGCGGCGCCGCCACCGCCAGGGCGCCACCACGCTGAAGGCTCGAAATGATACCGTAATGTAGCTATCGCAGCAAAAGCACTACTTAGAATAAAGTTGCAAGGAAACGCTTTCACAGCGCTTACGAGTACCAAAGAGATTTCCAGAAAGGCGAGGCGGTGAAGTGTACACGACGGCGGAATTACAGTTACACAAATAAGGCAAAACAGATGGTGTGGTGAAACTATAGCACAATGTGACGCTAGTGTAATGTCTGAAACAATAGAAAAGGATAGGTCTGAAAGGATAGAAAGACGTACACAATGTTAGGCTACTAAACTCAGTGTAATGTCTGAAACAATAGAAAAGGATAGGTCTGAAAGGATAGAAAAACGTACACAATGTTAGGCTACTAAACTCATCCGAAAAAAATATACAAGACGAGTTTAGCTCCTCTGCCACCTTTAGCCATTGCCTTTGTTTCGTGACGCCACCATTGCGCGAAACGCGCTTAAAACACGCCAAATCAGATAATTTACGCTATCTTGCCAAAAATGGAAAATGTTGAGCCAAACTGCTCCAAATGTTCTGCTTTAGAATTTCGCGGCGCCGTTCGATGGCTGTTCAGGCAGATAAATAGTTGCTTATCGCCATTGTTTCAAACTTTTGAGGTTCGCTGAAGCCCACTTATAACAAACATGACTATCGCGCAATATTCGTTCATTTTCTCCCTAATCTGCAGTGAATGTACTCATCAAAACGAATGTCTCATACGCTTCCATGGCGTGCTTTTTTATTCCATATGAGCAAGCCACGGTTAGTCCAGCGATGTATTGGCGCGTGTTTTCGAGCTTCTGCCAGTTTCGCGTTCGCTTGAAAAACAAGAGCAGCACACGCATATATATATATATATATATATATATATATATATATATATATATATATATATATATATATATATATATATATATATATATATATATATATATATATATATATATATATATATATATATATATATGAAAGCCGATCTGGGGCCTTTCGATCTTTCGATTAGGCTTTGCGTCCGTAAATGGGTTGTAGATTTGGTTTAAGTATGACCCAAATATAAATTTAGAGGTGAACAAACACAAACACATACGGCTATTTACAACTAAATGGCACTCGCATCTGGCAGAATATCGTCTTTGTTGTGCGCTTACGAGCAATAGGTCGTAGAAAAAGAGGCCGGCACCGTCTGGAAGACGTTGAAGTAACTAGCGTTAACTGTTTGGTTTACTAGAATAGATATAAATGAGATTAAAGGGAGGTACATCCATGTCCTCCTTCAAGTACACTGTTGTAGGGAACGTGTCGGCGAAACGAGCGCATCTGAGAGGAGCTCCCGAGGGAGATGGCTCATTACGGATGAATCGATGGAACATAAGAGCGTCCACTTTGAAACGGGTGGATTGCCAACATGCTCGTCTACGCGTGTACGCACGCCGCCAGGCGTAGCCATCGACGCCTAGCGCCATCTATCAGAGAACTTGCGATGCACGTCTACCCGTTGTGGAGTTGCAAGATACGTTCCAAGCGGAATTTGCTTCGCTTGGGGGGTCAAGGTGGGCCTAGAATTCAGCTTTCAGTGCGATATTGCCGCGAATATTTGCAGTGTTTATTCGTTTTTCAAACCTGCCGCGACACCACCTTATCGCTTTGTTTGCGACGCAAGACGCGACTAGATTTATCTCGATTGATCGCAGCCAGGCAAAGCTGATTCTACGTTGTTCCGGAATGTTCTAGTAACTTTGCGCCCTTTATCTCGAATGTTCGCTATCAGCTTTAAATTGAGCACGGCCGACAGCGGCGGGCATTCTGTTCGACGACCGCCGAGCACGCTTGTCGCTTCGCCGCCGCCGAGTGATTCAGTCCATTTTGGGTGCAAGTCAACCCAATAAACCGTTCTTTTAGAAGATCCTTTCGTCCGTCTTCATCGCTGCTTCGACTGCCGTCACCACTACGTGACATCTGGTGGAGGTGCGGGGTAGCCTTCCATGTTCCGGACGCCCCCTTCAAGTCGTGAAGCCAGCCCTGAGCGCTTCGCACCCGAGGACGAGCCAGCAGCTCAGCGAGCCAGCCGACGTCTCCAGGGAGAGGAGCCTGAGTTCGGGAAACTGCCGGACCGCACAAGACAGCGAAAAGACGCGGCTACGAGCCCCGCAATCTCGCCGAAGATGTCGACACCGATCATACTGCAGCAGCCGCGGGTACCGCCAACTTTCAATGGATCCCTAGGCGAAGACCCTGAAGAATGGTTGGATCAATTTGAGCGCGTGGCGTCATTCAACAAGTGGGATGATGCGGCAAAGATTGGACACGTTTTTTTCTCATTGGATGGCTCCGCACGCACGTGGTACGAAAACTAC
This sequence comes from Amblyomma americanum, assembly GCA_030143305.2. Taxonomy (NCBI): domain Eukaryota; kingdom Metazoa; phylum Arthropoda; class Arachnida; order Ixodida; family Ixodidae; genus Amblyomma; species Amblyomma americanum. Next base: position 19,927 of record JARKHS020032308.1, on the reverse strand, counting down.
GAGTCGTCCCTTACGACATGGGAGCTATTCAAGAGAGAACTATTGAAGGTATTTGCCAGTGTCGTGAGGAAAGAAAGAGCCGAACGACTCCTCGAGTCCAGGATCCAGCTTCCGAATGAGCCCGTCCGCAGCTACGTCGAGGAGATGAAGCGCCTATTTCGCCGCGCCGATCCCGGGATGACCGAGGAAAAGAAAGTTCAGTTCTTAATGCGCGGCGTAAAAGAACAACTCTTTGGCAGCCTCGTCCGTCAGCCGCCAAAAACGGTCGAGGAATTCATGCAGGAAGCCTGCACGATTGAGAAGACCCTCGACGTCCGAGCTCGGCAGTACAACCGCCCTTCCTCTGCCTATGCAATCCGTTCGGACACGCCGGCCACCACCAGCGACAGCTTGCGGGACGTTATCCGCGAAATCGTCCGAGAGGAGCTACGCCGATTACTGCCATCCTCCCCACAGCCACAAGCATCGACTCTGATGGACGTGGTACGGGAAGAAGTGCAACAGGCACTTGGCACCCCGACGGCCACAGAACCACAGGCCATGACCTACGCCGCTGCAGTAAGGACTGCTCAGCCCCAACGACAACCCCCACGTCCTCCCCGAGATGAGCCAATCGTTCCACAACGCCGCCTCCCAGCCCCCGCCCGCCCAGCCTATGACCGACGCTCAAGCCCCAGGAAATGCGACGCCTGGAGGACTTCCGACAACCGGCCGTTGTGCTTCCATTGCGGTGAGGCCGGCCATATTCTTCGTCACTGCCCGTACCGACGTATCGGTCTTCGAGGATTTGCCGTTTACGCCCCACGACCACGCTTCGGACAACGTCCGCACGAAATCGACGAGTACCTGCGTCGAGAAGAGTACACGCCGAACCGCTTTTCGCGCTCACCATCGCCGTCAACCTCGCGCTTTGCGTCGCCACGCCGCAGCTACGCAGCCGCGGTACGAGGAAGGTCGCCCAGCCCCCGTAGGGGAAACTAAAGGCAGCAACCTCTGGAGGTGAGGTTGCTCACGAGCTAAACGCCGAAGATCCTCCACCGACCACGCCCCATGAAGACGCTGCACCCGCGACGCCGCATGAAGAACCGACACTCGCTGCACCGACGCCGCACACAATGAGAACCTCGACCACGACGCAAGCTACCTTGAAATCGACGCCGCCACCCAGAGGAGCTTCGACCACACGCCCAACCCGTGACTCGCATACGCGACGAAGCCGTGACCCGACGCCGAGAGCGACATGCAATGCAAGAGCCAGGACCTCCGACCTAGAAGTGACTATCGACGGCCGGAAAGTTACCGCTCTAGTCGACACAGGAGCCGATTACTCGGTGATGAATGGAACATTCGCTGCGCAGCTCAGAAAAGTCACAACGGCTTGGGACGGCCCACAAATTCGCACCGCTGGGGGCCACCTCATTACGCCATCAGGACAATGCACAGCGCGAGTGACTGTCAAAGGACATACCTATCCTGCGACCTTTGTTGTGCTACCGCAATGCTCCCGCGAAGTGATCTTGGGTATGGATTTCCTTAATGAGCATCAGGCGATCATCGACCTGCGATCCAAGCTGATCACGCTTTCGACGGACGAAGCCATCGCTTCGATGAAAACTCGGGAAAATCACGTTGCCCTAAATGTCCTGGAGGAAGAAGTGAGCGTCCCACCCCGTTCAAGCGTTATCGTGACCGTAGGCGCCACGAAAGCCATAAAATCTGAAGCCATCATCGAGGGGAACATGCAGTTGCTACTAGACCGAGGAATCAGCATCGCAAGAGGCATCGCACATTTCCGCAATGGCCAGGCCGAAGTACTGCTGACTAACTTCAGCGAAGAATACCGGCATATTAACAGAGGAACGACGATTGCTTTCTACGACGAAATATCTGACGTACGAGATTCCTTCGCCCTCTCCGACCCCTCCGCAGAAGATCCGCCTGACCAAGAGAACTCGCCCACTTTCGACATCAACCCAGCCCTGCACCGGAACAGACAAGACCAGATCCGCAATCTGCTTCAAAACTACAGTGAGTGCTTTTCGACATCGCCGAAGGTGCGACAGACGCCAATTGCCAAGCATCGCATTATAACGGATCAACACGTCCGACCTCTCCGTCAAAGCCCCTACCGTGTGTCTCCGCGAGAACGACAAGCCATCCGGGACCAAGTCGAAGAAATGCTTCGCGACGACGTCATCCAGCCTTCAAACAGCCCATGGGCGGCACCGGTTGTTCTAGTGAGAAAGAAAGACGGCGCACTTCGATTCTGCGTGGATTACCGCCGCTTGAACAACATAACAAAGAAGGACGTCTACCCCATCCCCCGCATCGACGACACACTGGACCGCCTCTGCAACGCCAAATATTTCTCATCGATGGACCTCAAGAGCGGCTACTGGCAAATTGAGGTCGACGAAAGAGATCGCGAGAAGACAGCATTCATAACTCCGGATGGGCTGTTTGAGTTCAAGGTGATGCCATTTGGTCTCTGTTCCGCACCAGCGACGTTTCAGCGAGTAATGGATACAGTGCTGGCAGGCCTGAAGTGGCAGATTTGTCTGGTATATTTAGATGACGTCGTTGTCTTCGCCTCGAACTTTGAAGAGCACCTCAAAAGACTTCGAACAGTACTAGACGCAATCAAGTCGTCTGGCCTAACCTTGAAAGCAGAGAAATGCCACTTTGCCTACGAAGAGCTGCTGTTTCTAGGCCACATCGTTAGCAAGGAAGGAGTACGCCCAGACCCGCAGAAAACAGCTGCTATTGAACAATTTCAACCGCCGGCCGATAAGAAAGCAGTGCGCAGATTTCTCGGACTATGCGCATATTACCGACGATTTGTGAAAAACTTTTCGCGCATCGCCGAGCCCCTGACCCAACTGACGAAGGCAGACGTGCCGTTTAAATGGGAAGCGCCGCAAGCAGAAGCCTTCAAGGAACTTCAGCGTCGTTTACAGTCCCCACCGATCCTTGCGCATTTTGATGAAAACGCCGATACTGAAGTTCATACCGACGCAAGCAGCGTGGGACTAGGCGCCGTTCTCGTTCAAAAAAGTGACGGGCTGGAGAAGGTCATCGCATACGCTAGCCGTTCCCTTTCCAAGGCCGAGGCTAACTATTCGACCACTGAGAAGGAGTGCCTTGCCATCATCTGGGCTACGTCGAAATTCCGCCCCTACCTCTACGGACGGCCGTTCAAGGTGGTCAGCGACCACCACGCGCTCTGCTGGCTTGCCACTTTGAAGGATCCCTCTGGCCGACTCGCTCGATGGAGTCTGCGTCTCCAGGAGTTTGACGTCACCGTCGTTTACAAGTCCGGACGCAAGCACACTGACGCCGATTGCCTCTCACGAGCCCCTGTAGATGCACCGCCGCTGGACGACGATGAGGACGCCTTCCTGGGACCCATCAGCGCAAGCTCTTTTGCTCAGCAGCAACGCTCGGACCCCAACCTAAAAGGCCTCATCGAGTACCTGGAAGGCAAGGTTTCTTCACCCCCCGCTTCATTCAAGCGCGGACTGTCTTCTTTCTGTGTGCAGAATGAGGTCCTTGTGAAGAAGAACTTTACAGCGAACAAAACAGCCTACCTCCTTGTTGTACCTACTTGTCTCCGCGAAGAAGTTCTACAGGCTTCACACGACGAGCCGACAGCTGGACATCTCGGGTTTACTCGCACCCTCCGCCGCATTCAAGACAAGTATTACTGGCCCCGACTGTCTGCCGATGTCGCACACTATGTGAAAACATGCCGAGATTGTCAGCGACGAAAGACTCCTCCCACACGACCAGCAGGATTTCTGAACCCCATTGAACCTCCCTCAAGACCCTTTCAGCAGATTGGCATGGACTTGCTTGGCCCTTTTCCAACGTCAACATCTGGAAATAAGTGGATCATCATAGCGACCGACTACCTGACCCGCTACGCCGAGGCGAAAGCCCTACCGAACGGAACAGCAGCAGAAGTGGCCAAATTTTTCGTGGAGTGCATTCTTCTTCGACACGGCGCCCCCGATGTGCTCATCACGGACAGAGGAACAGCATTTACGGCGGAACTCACGCAAGCCATCCTGCGCTACAGCCAAACCAGCCACCGGAGGACAACTGCATACCATCCGCAGACCAACGGACTGACCGAGCGCCTGAACAAAACCATCGCCGATATGCTCGCTATGTATGTCGATGCCGAACATAAAACCTGGGATGTCATCCTGCCTTACGTCGTCTTCGCCTACAACACCGCAGTGCAGGAGACCACCCAGATGACGCCTTTTAGGCTCGTCCATGGCAGGGATGCCACGACCACGCTAGACGCCATGCTGCCCAACGTTACAGAAGAAGAGAACGTCGACGTTGCCGCCTACCTTCAACGCGCAGAAGAAGCTCGAAGGCTTGCCCAATTACGGATCAAAGATCAGCAGCGGTCCGACGCCAGACGCTACAACCTACGAAGACGCAACGCGGAATACAAGCCAGGAGACCAAGTCTGGGTGTGGACGCCCATTCGCCGCCGTGGATTGAGTGAAAAGCTTTTGCGCCGCTATTTCGGCCCGTACAAGGTTCTTCGTCGGCTGGGTGAACTGGATTATGAAGTCATCCCTGACGCAATGACTGCATCCCAGCGACGCCGCGTACGACCAGAAGTTGTCCATGTAGTCCGTCTGAAGCCGTATTATGCGCGCTAAAGGCCGCTGCGTTTCCATGCTCTATTTTCGCAAGATCCGTTTTTTTCCCTTACTAGTCGCATTATTTGTTTTAATGCATCGGGTCGATGCTTCTTTGAGAGGGGAGTAATGCCGCGAATATTTGCAGTGTTTATTCGTTTTTCAAATCTGCCGCGACACCACCTTATCGCTTTGTTTGCGACGCAAGACGCGACTAGATTTATCTCGATTGATCGCAGCCAGGCAAAGCTGATTCTACGTTGTTCCGGAATGTTCTAGTAACTTTGCGCCCTTTATCTCGAATGTTCGCTATCAGCTTTAAATTGAGCACGGCCGACAGCGGCGGGCATTCTGTTCGACGACCGCCGAGCACGCTTGTCGCTTCGCCGCCGCCGAGTGATTCAGTCCATTTTGGGTGCAAGTCAGCCCAATAAACCGTTCTTTTAGAAGATCCTTTCGTCCGTCTTCATCGCTGCTTCGACTGCCGTCACCACTACGTGACAATATGATAACGCTTATATTAGTAATTGTATGAATACAATGTTTATCCATTATTAAATTACGGTTTTATTTCTATTCCACGAGCGATAGGGTTTTATTTGCCTACCAAATTCGGTACACAACTGTCCCCAGATGGGTGCCCCTTGTTGCCGGAGTGCACATAGCGGAACGAAAGGATACATATTGCAACGGGACGTTAGTCCCGCCCAAACGAAAGCACACAACGTCGGAGAGAGCCGACGGAAACACCGCCTTTAGAACCCCGAAGGAACCCCAATTCCCCCCCCCCCCCCCCCCCCCCCAGGGCGCGCGCTCGCTCCTCGCGCCTCGTATTCTTCCGCGTAGGGCAGTTCGTCGGCGTACGCCGTGCCCTGGCCGTTTGACACCAAACTTTCCCCGGTGGATCTCGGGGCTGCTGGTAAGCGGTTCCTCACCATACGACAACAGTGAGGGCTCTTGCTCGCCTTCGGAAAGTGCTTCCAGTAAGGCGTTCATCTCAAGCTTTGCCCGACTTTCGGTTCCGGTGGCATAGTCGGGCGACGGCGCTGCCTATCTGCTTTTGCGGCTTCGTGTTAGGTTTTGGAAGCGGATCACCGCGCTTGACCTTGTCTAGTTTGCACGAGGGCGACGGGTATCTTCCGCATCGGCAGTCCGGATCGACAGACTGCAGTGCATTGGATGGCGCCACTAATCTTTAAGCAGCGATGTCATATCGGTCGTTGATTCAGGGTCACCTGGGATGATGCAACGTGGGCCCACAGTGATGGGGTGGTCAGAGTGTTCGTTGAAGGTAAAGTTTGAGCTGAGTTAGGGCGCCTGAAGTCTCCGAAGGACGTCCCACACTGGCTAGGTTCACTCCAGTGAGCGAGGCGGCAAGCATCACATGGCGCGGTACAACCGACTCCCACGCTTACCTTCAAGCAGGCTGTATCGACACTATGGGCGTTTGCGGGAAAACTGGGCCCGTCAGGGGAACAGTCACAGGCATCCAATTCGCCTCCATCTCCCGGCCGACGCACATCCTCTTCCGCTCACACTCACGCTCGTCGCCACCGACAGCCAGCTTGGTCCTTGCCTGTTCATCTATTGCCCCAACCGGTTCGTCCGGGGCCGCGTCATCGCCACAGACGCCAACTTCTTGCTCCAGGACCTCAGCTGCTGTTTTGCATTATTCATTTGACATTCAAAGACGGGGTACCGTGACACCATACGTCGCGCTCCACCTTCTCCAGCCGCCCGAACAGCCGGTCCAGGCGCTGGTCAAGGCGCTCGAGGATAGCCGCCAGCCTGCGAGAAACGGCGACGCCCGTCCGATCACGGCTGTCGGCTCGGTGAGCTGCGCCGCGGACGGACACGGGGCGCCCGAGGCTGACCTGGCGCTGGACCTCGGAATTTCGGATAGCGTCCGCAAACGCTTCAGTGCCGACCAGTGCCACGGTGGTAGGTGGCACACCCGGCAGCGGCTGCGACGCCAACCGCTGGACAGCCGCGGAGAGGTCCTGGTAGCTTTCCCCGGGCTTCTGCCGGCGAGCACGCAGGCGCCGGTATTGGAGCGTGGGTTGGCTTGACCCGTAATGGTCGGCGAGGAGGCCCGCGATGGCATCGTACCGGCCCAGCTCCGCGCGGGGCAGGTTTGGGAGCAGCTCCGCCGTATACCGCAGTGAGACATCCCGCAAGTAACGCAAGAGGAAGTAAAGAAAACCTCAGGAGTAATGCAAAGGGGGAAAGCAGCTGCTGAATATCACGTAACAGCAGGTCTTTTGATGGACGGAGGGATTGTGCTAGAAAAACTGTATGCACAATGCCTTGTGAACTTGAGCGTACCAAAAGCTGGGAAGAACGCTAACATTATCATAATTTATATTAAAGGAGTCGTCAGTGACTTAAAAAATTACATACCGATCAGCTTACTGTGCCTTGCCTACAAAGCATTTAATAATACAATCGCAATAAGAAACAGGACAGCCTTAGCCTTCAAACAAATGATCTGGCAGGCTTTCATAAAGGATACTCATCAATAGCCCATATTCGCAGTATCAATCAGATGATAGAGAAATGCGCAGAATATAACCAACCCCATATATAGCGTTCATTGATAACGCGAAAGCATTTGCTTCAATGGAAACCTCACCAGTCAGGCAGCATTGAGGAATCAGGAATCAGTCGAGTGGAATACTTGAAGATACCTATAACGACTACACAGCTACCCATGGTCATCCGTAAAGAGAAAAATAAAATTCTAATAAGGAAGGATATCAGGCAGGGAGGCACGATCTCGCCAATGCTATTGACCGCTTGTGAACTAAAGGTTTTCTGAGGCTTCGATTGGGAAAAGTGGGGATAAGAGTTAATTTAGAATACATATGTAATTTGCGATTCGCTGATGACATTGACATGCTCAGTCACTCAGGAGTTTAGCTACAAAGCCGGATCAGTGAGTTAGACAGGGAGAGCACAGTGGTAGGAACTAAAATTAACATGAAGAAAATCAATGTAATGTTCAACAGTCTCCTAAAGGAACAGCTGTTCACAACTGCTAGCGAGGTGCTCGACGTGGTAAGGGAATGCATCTACATATGGCAGGGAGTGGCCTCTAATGGGGATTGTAAGAGAGAAATAAGTAGAAGAATGGGCTAAAGCGCATATGGCAGGTTCCATCAGGTCATGAATAATAGTTTACCAAAATCCCTAAAAATGAAAGTATGCAGCCGCTGTAATCTTTCCGGTACTGACATATGGGGCAGAAACCTGGAGGTTAACAAAATGGTTCAGCTGAAGTTAAAAACATCGCAGCGAGCTATAGAAAAAAAGATAGGTATAACGTTGAAAGGCCGGAAGCGGTCAGAGCAGGTGAGGGAATAAACGCGTGTTAGTTACATCCTTGTCGAAAGAAAGAGGAAGAAATGGGTCTTGGGCAGGGTATGTAATTCTAAGATATGTTAACCGCTCTTCCGTAAGGATAACGGAGTGTATTCCAAGAGAAGGCAATCGTAGGAGCGGTCGGCAGAAACTTGGGTGGGCGAATGAGATGAAGAAGTTTGCAGTCATATGGTGGGCGCAGCTTGCAAAGGACAGGGTTCGTTGGAGAGACATGAGAGGCCTTTGCCCTGCAGGGGCGTAGTCAGGCTGATTATGATTAAATAGTAGTTTCCTTGTGTTTGGTTTGATTCGTAGCATGTGAACAATAGGTTTTGAAAGCGATTGTAGACCCCCCCCCCCCCCCGCCCCTCTCGACCGCAGTGCTACATTGCGATGCTGAGGTTCGCGAGACTCAGTCTGCAGTTCGTGTCTTGTGATACGCTTTCATTTTCTTCACCATTCTGTGATGAGCGCGGTTAATTCGTGTGTTTTCCGCGCTAGAAGGCTGCGCTTTCACGATCATCCTGAGGAGAGCTGCGCTGGCATGATTATACTATTCCAAGTGCCAGGCGCAGAAGACCGGTCAGTTACGCACTTCTCTATATGGGAAAGGATCGTCGCGTTTCTCGACACTAGATGTCCGCATTGTCCGTGCCGTGAAAGTTTTCCTGTAACTGGTATCGGGCGCCGCTGGCGGATTGTGTCTAGCTCCAATTATACTCGACGGATACAGCTAACTTTTGACTACGGCCACCGGCCACCTATCAGCGACTTTGGTGAAAGTGGTGCAACCTACCGGAGTCATGGTATCAGTGCGCACTCCTTGAGAGGACGAAAGTTTCAGTGGCTGGACAGCACCACCGACTTTACCTACTCGAAATTGGATTGAGTGAGTAAATATTATCGCAACTTTGTACCCTTTTCCCAGCAGTTCTTCAGTGCGCCAACTGATTGTTAGAAACAAGTAAGGTACAAAAGAAAGAAAGCGATGTAAATATACTTTACGTTTTAAAAGTAATGTTCCGCATTAAGACTACGCTTGATTGTTTTGAACTTAAATCATAGGGCGGCTCTAAGAAGGATATGAAGCGAAATAATGCATGAAATATTGCACACAACGCGGGCATGTTCATTATGTGAATTTTTGAAACGTATGCCATCCGTATCATAGATTAACCCCAATTGTTATAACGTTACGAATTATATTTAAAAATATAGAAGAACACGTGAAGCAGGCGTCTATTTCTAACTGCCCTACGCCACTACGACAATTTCATAAGCATGGCAGAGGCTATTAAGCTTTTCTCGAACATTTGCCCCCAAATCCTTCAAATCCAACCCTCTCGATGCCTCTTGTTACGCGTAGTGAACATCGGCGGATAGCTTGTGCAATATTTCTTGACACTGCATGATCGGTACTTATAACTTAGCCCTGAAAGATTTATGACGGTATGCAGCTGCTACGAATAGTTGCCATCCGCTTTGCGAGTGCCTCTTCTACACCCTGGTTTCACGTTGGTTTCGTTGCTCTCAATCTACCAAGCGAATCAAGTGCTTGTCTCGTAACCTGTGATAAATATATGATAGGTGAATGATTATATCCCGTGCACGTAATTGTAACCAATCAGACAGTCTAAACATGCTCTATTCTCGAATGTGATTCGCAAAAGCCAACTCTTACTAGTTTGATTCATTTTTAAGCTTATTCGTATTCTCTAACCACTTGAACTCGTCGATATCTTGCTGACAGGATGCAGTAAGTTGACCAGTGTGTAAAGTTTCAAGTTTTTAAGAAGCACTTTCATTCGGACTATTTTTTATAGAATTTTTCAAATGTTACCGTACGTTTGTGGCCATGAGGCATTAATCATACCGTGCGGCAAGTTTTTTCGGCTTAAAGCACTTTTTCAGCCCTCGCATAAAGGCGCTAATTTCTTTTCAGGAAGCAAGAGCGGTGTCCTATGCCGACGAAAGCGAAACTTCTTGAGAATGGCTGCGTCAACCATATATGCACCCTCTCGTTAATTTTGGACATGCACAAGTCATCTCATAAAAATTAATGCAATCCGCTACTCACACTTCATGCAGATTGTCGAACATATCAAGAAAACTATGTTAGCAAAGCGCGCGTTTTACGGAGCATCGAGGAAAGAAATTTTCTCGCTCCATGCGTCTCATTTCATGGCTTCAGAGTAGGGTGAGATTGATTACGATGTTTGGCAATACGTTTGCTAATGGTTCCGGGTGCACAGGCCCTTGTAATATGACAGTCTTAGAACGGAATGAAAAAATGTGCTGCATTTCGACGCTCAAGTAAAAGTAGAAGAAAAAAATAAATGCCTTTTTGTTAATGCAGGACGCACTTTCCATAGAACAACGCCGAGGCATTCCACGTTTTATTCGGTCGGAAGGAAGCGTCACGAGCCGCAACCAATGCCGCTAATGATCATCGCAATAATCTCTCGTCTAAAGTGCCTTTTCTTGCTAGCACGCGGCCAGGAGTACTGCTAGCTCAAAGAAAAGACGAATCCACTCATAAGCATCAGCCCCTAAAATGAAAACTAAACGGTATTCGCGGGAGCAATAGTGTAGCCCTTGATATAGTTTCCTTCTGCGTCTTTAGGAAAAATTCATGACCCTCATTAAGATGAACGGCCTTTTCCTCTAAAGGCAGCCATTTGCCTTTCAAACACGATGATGGCATCGTTGCGATTTTCACTGTCACTCGTGGCTGACCGAAAAGTTGTGTTGGTTCATTTGGGCGCAACATCTATCGTGAGACCACAGGCGTATGTTGGCGAATTTCATCGTTCTATTTATCGCCGCATACTTGCTCAACACTACAACATTCGACGATAGAAATACAAAAAACTGTTTTGAATCATTCATGATTGCTCACAAGAGCACTGAGCAGTGCACAAGAACTATCTTTATTTCCGTGACATACGCGGAAGTGGCAATGGCAGCAAGAGCGCCTACGAAACTGTTACGTTGAAAACAGACATTGGTTTTTCTGTGAATTCCTCTCATAACGTTAATACGAAACGTTTTTTTAGCTTTTTTCTGCTTATTTGTTTTAATGAGTATTGAATTGTAACTTTGTGGGGTCTAAAAAGGAAAAACAATTAGTCTAAAAAAGTACCTGCTAGTTCCCGTCAAGCTGCGCCTCTAGCAGTTTTGCTTGTACTTTACGTTTAGGCAGTGTGCTCAGAGAACAGCGCCTGCTCTTGAGAGCATCTTGCAACACACCGACAAGATGTTTAAAAAGTAACAAAAACTAATTTTAGAATTCTCGGCTCCGTCAACTGAAACAAACTTGAGGCAATGCAGTTTCACATGCAGTTAACGAATGCAATGATGCTTTTAAAAAGCATGGAGAAAGCTATGAGTTCTTGGAGAGAATGAAAAGCAAAATTTTATATTTTTATTCTTTGTGTTTACCTCATTAGTGCAGGCGTCATTATATGTGCAATGCTCATAACTTATCATTCTTGCAGGCGCATATAGTTTGCAGTAGCTTGCAAATGACATATTGCTGTAAAACGTATGGAACAGAGAGAGAACAATGAGGTTGAACACTATTTTTTTACTTTCTGTTCCTCACTGAGCTCCAAAATAGATCAGGCGGCGACCGAATTTGCCTGCGAAAATCCAAGCATGTTGATAAAACTTGCGGCGCCATAGCTGATGTGCCTGGGTCTACGCACTTACTAATGACGTCTACATATGTCCGCAAAGCCAGACATGAAAGCTGCGACAAAAGTAGAAGTAAAGATAAGCAATAAATGCTCTTGTCTTTGTGTCCTGCATCGTCATTGCTAGCAATACGCGTGATATGTATACATATGACGACTGTATCAAACCATACTTAAAGGCCTGCAACTGCCGGCTCCGGCCGGAGTTTGATATCACTGAAAGTAATTCTCTGTTTCCCCATGAACAATCTTTATTGGATCGCTATCTTTGCAGGAAGGAATTCGACTTGTGACTGTGAGCAGGCCGACTTCTGGGTAAGATCTGTGTAAAACTCTATTATAGATGCGCAGCACATGTAAAAGAAAAATAGTGCTATAAACTTGTTGAGCTTAGAAAAAAAAACTAAACCTATCTGAACCCCAGAAATTAAGCTTATGTGGTTTATTATTCATTTAAAGCACTTCTTCTGCTGTTTCACAAAGATTGTGATTATTTTCGTAGCCTGACGGTTTGAAAATTAAAGCAAATTATGCGCGCACAACTAAGGCCTAAGGACAACTGACTACAGAAATTTTGAATGTCGTTAAGAAACCAGGAAGGAAACATGCTTTTCCACGGAACCAGTGCAAACCCTACACCGATACTCGAAATAACAGTACGCCCACCATTTATTGAGAAGTAGCACTGGTTTTTACGAGTAGTTCTTACAGTTTAAAAGTTGACTGCTGCCTTGGGTTCGGAAGAACGGTAGTTTGCTTCGTTGTGGTTTTGGTGGCAATACATCCGCAGTCACAGCCATGTTGAGGCTACCAATATTACGCAATATCGCATGTACGCTGGATGCTAAACGAAATAGACAGCGTTTTAAAAATTCTTTTCGTTGCCGTCGCTTCAAGCCCTAATGAATGAAATCGTGATATCCTATATTCGGTTGAAAACTAAAAAAAGCGCGAAAGATCAGAGGTACACTCTTAAAAAAATAGTAAAAGCGCAGTAAAAAGGTATTAAGTGCGGCAGTTACTAACTCTTCGTTTTACTACTTTATACACACTGCCACTCTCTTCAAGGTATAGTTAGTAAAAGTAACCATTGCTACCTCATTACTAACTATGGTTAAAGGAATGGTTACTAACTAGGTAGTAACAAGCGACCATATATTATTAGTAAAAGTAGCCCTTGCTATCTTTTTACTAACAATGGTCGCTGGTCACAACCTAGTTAGTAACCGTTCCTTTAACTCTAAAACAAAGTCAAGGAATATAACTGACAGAGAATGTCGTGTGAATAAAGTGGTTTTGTAATTAAACATTTCTGCAGGGGCGTGCGGTTCGGTGCACTAAGCTGTTTCTGCAATCTGAACTTCATAATTCACGGTGGTACCTTACATCAACTGATAAGAGCGACTTGCGCATGACTGAGATTTAGATTTACGGAGTATATAAAACGCAGAAAGATTTACCTGTGCATGTGCAGTGTGCGCATGTGACTCTTTGTGGTTGGGGCTTTTCTTCCGATCTGAACCTTTATGTGCGCCCAGAAAAGTTGTGTGACGCCATCACCTCGCCTAATTTGTACATGTAAGGCGCAGTAAGCCTACACCTAAGTGTGTGTGTGTGATTTACGGCCACCCCGCTCTGATAACTTTCACCGGTTTCGGGATATAATCAAATTGACTATGTACCATTTTTACTTTTCCACTATGCACAAATTTAACAGGCCATGCTTACTACTACTACTACTCTAGCTTCCCGTTACTAATTGCAGGTAGCAGCCGTTACTAACTCAGTGGGTTAGTAACGGTTACTAACCTTCATGTTACTAACTGCAGTTTCTAACAGGGTAGTAACATATGCGGCAACCAGTTTCTACTGAAAAGTTAGTAGGCATTACTACCGTTTTTCTAAGAGTTTACAGTGTCAAAGAAGCCGATCAATAAAGCTCTATAAAAGGCCTCGAGTAAATTGCAATAGAGTGCGGCAGCAAGTTTGACGATATGCGGACACAAACGATACTCAACCACCAGGGACCTTCGCAGTTTGGTACTAACTTTTACCAACTTGAAACCTTGTTGATTCGAAGGTTCTTATTCTTTCTGCCGTCAAGGTACATGCCAGGCTGGCAGTTTTTGGATGGTTTAATATGACAGCCGGGATGGTGGGGCAAGCATAAAAGAGCACCGCGTTGTAGGCATGTTCGTTTTCTGGCCATTACACACCACCTATGAGTGGTAAAGCGGTCACAGGGTGTACATGGTGCACTTTCTTCTGCCTTTGTCGGAGCTATCTCACACACTTCAGTGCACACTGGTGGTCACGGGTGATCGCGTGGGAATCACGTTCGCCTTGGTATTCAGCACCGTCCTACCTGTCAAGCCCATGCAGGCACTACCCTTCAACGACGCAACCTGCTGGTTTCCTGAACACCACACGACGAACAGCCAAGAAACCTTCCAATGACTTGTTCCTAGCGTCGACAGCTTTTCGCCTGGCAACAAAGTGCTACTATCACCGCGAGATATCCGCCTAGCCTTAATAATCTGCCGGCGCACAGAGGCCACTTGGCGCACGCCGCAAAGATCAAGGTCTCAAAGATGCCCATTATGCTGCACGTCAGTTATCTTCCGAACGCTAAATGCATTTGGTGTAACGATCCTTTCCTACTTTAGGTGCCGTGCCCCTTGACATCCTCAGTAGTTGGCACAGGCTGTTAAGCTCGATGCTTTGTTCTTTCTATACCAGAGCACACCTAGTTTTTCTGTTACTTGTTTACTCTGGATGCATTGAACTGAACTCTGGACCACCAAACCTTGAATCTATACCAGAGGCTATTTGACGAATGGAGATTTCACAAAACACTAAGTTTCCCGAGCTTGCTTTGATGAGTTCTGCCTAAACAAATATAGAAATCATTGTAAGCCATCTTTCCAGTCCTGCTGACATACTGGAAAGAAAACGTTGAAACTTGTCAGTCAGAAGACTTACCTGCCGCTAAGACTCTCATTAAAAAACTCCCCGAAGAGGTCAAGGTGCCCGTAAGGAAACGCGGCGATTCGAGAAACCATCCTCACCACAGCAACCTGCATTTTTTCTGGAATCCCGTACGCCAGGGACGAAACGAGGGCGAAGTCAGAATTGCATGTGGTATGTGTCGGCGCTCAGTATCATAAAGTACCTGCCGAGAGCCCAGATATTGGACGAGCTCAGACTTGGCCGCTTCCGCGAAGATAACAAACGTCCCATTATTGTGAAACTATCCAGGTTTAAAACCAGGCCGAAAATTCTTTACGCCGGATCTAAGGTAAAGGAAACTACATTTTCAATTCGGGAAGATTATTCAGCACTTGTATGTACAGCTTAAACAATGCTATACTCGTATGAACTTGATAACAGCTTACGTTTTAAGATACGCTTTGAAAAGTTGGCCATGGGAGAAAAAATCAGCACACCTATGATGTCGAGTCATATTCTGTTCACGAGTTCACCGACCTCGAAGATAACCTTACTGTTATCGCTGTTTTAACGGAGGCATTACCAGTCCCTGATATCTCATCCGATGAGCTGCTGAATAACATATCATTCATAGTACACAGGCTGGACAAAGTGGGATGAAAAAGCGGTGGTGTCCTAGTTCTCGTAAGTCTTGCTTGCAGTTACTATTGATGCTAACAGGCACCATGAACTTCTCAGTGACCATATTTCTCCCTGAAGCTCTATCACACTCATGGCATGCTATCGAGCACCTCATTGGGGCAATTCCTTCGTCAGCTAACTCCACTCTGTTCCTCTAGACTTAAACAGTCACTTTCCCAGAGCAAATTTCAAACTTTCTGGTGATTTAAATTACCCAGACATAGTTCGGGATAATCTAACCACCCCTTCTCGTCATTCCAAAGTATTTATTGGTCTTGTACTTATGTTTAATCTTACTGAGTAAAGATGCCAACTTGCATCAACAACACTCTTGACCTAGGTTTTGTTTCAAATCCTGAAATAATCCACTCAATGTCTGATACAAGCCAAACCAAATATTTTTATTGAAGCAGTGCCAAAACATCTCCGTTACCATTGATCTAACTTCATCCGTGATTATAACAACGCAAACTTCCGTTCTATGAAAACCGAGCTGAACAATTTCTTTCACTCTTTTAAACAGCTCTGCTTCTTCCAGGACTGTGAAGCAAAAATTGTTATTTTTCAAGAACAAACTGTTGCCAGTGATTGAAACCCATTTCTTAGTCCTTTCCATCCGTGACGATGCAGGCAAACCATAGTTCAGTAGTGCCGTAAGGAAGCTTTAACGGAATAAAAAAAAATACTTTTCGCATAGCTAAGCCACCCAACTCCGCCCACACGTGGGAAAGGTATTTCACTTACGTGTCTAAAAGACTACACAAGCCTATGGAGGCTTTCCTAAAAGAAATTCTCCTATAAGGTTCTTCTGCACATAATGAGCATGATCTCCGAAAAATTCTAGAATCTGGTTTCTTCGATTAGTCATCACACGCAAAACATATCACTTTCTAACGCGGACGGTTCACACATGTGGCCAGAGGAACAAACCGACGTAATGAATTCTTTCTTCGCTTCAATTTAACTCAGGAAATGAAAGTAAAGCTTCCTAATTTTGCTGCTCCCAGATTTTCACAGAGGTCTCCCATTACAGTTACTGCCGAACGTATTAAAAAAAGTTATTGAAAAGCTGAAATTATCAAGCAGGCCGGGACGTGATGGCAATTCCGCTAAAGTACTCAAAGAAACACAAGTCCCGAAAAGTCGCATATTGCAGACAATACTTACCCAGCCCTATGCTGAAAGCGCTCTTCCTGATTACTTGAAGATTTGCAAAGACGTTCCGGCATTTTAAAGCAGACACTCGCCGGATCCATCAGTTTATCTCTCAATATTTTTACATGCACTGCGTGCAAACTAACTGAACAGATAATTTATTCTTCAGTTTCCTTGAACCTCGACAACAACGCATTTTTCTTCGCTAGTCAATGCGGCTTCTTCTCTGGTCTTTTCTGTGTATTGCAGCATTTTAATTCACCACTAACCTACATTTAACTCTTGATTTATTCTATCAAACTCATGTAATATTCTTGCACTTTTGTTAGGTTTTTGATGATTTTGGGGAAAGGAAATGACGCAGTATCTATCTCACATATCTGCGGACACCTGAACCGCGCCGTAAGGGAAGGAATAAAGAAGGGAGTGAACGAAGAAAGGAAGAAAGAGGTGCCATAGTGGAGGCCTCCGGAATAATTTCGACCACCTAGGGACCTTTAACGTGCACTGACATCGCACAGCACACAGGCGCCTTATCATTGCGGCTCCATCGAAACGCAGCAGCCGCGGTCGGATTCGAACGCGGTAACTCCGGATCAGTAGCCGAGCGCCCTAACCACTGAGCCACCGCGGCGGGTGTTTTAATAGGCGTGTTCAGCATTTACAACTCATCTGTCAACTTTTTTCCCTTAGCCTAGACCCATTATTTAAACTTGGATTAATGCTTCCTTAGCGACGCCTTCAGTCCACCGTTTAGGAGGGCGTCCTTCAGCCTTAACCAAGGTATTTTTTGGAGTTTCACAATACTCAGTTCTTGGCCCACTTCCTTTACTCATCCATATTGATGACTTCACCTGTGCTAAATCATCATCCATACGCTTCTTCGTGGATGAATACGTCATTTGCCACTGAATCTCACCTCTAACCGACAAGATCTAGCTTCAGGATGGCTTATTTTTAATAGATAACTGCTTTAACAAGTAGCTGATGCAGCTTAATATTTCTAAATCCAAGTTTCCCGCAAGCGCTGTAACATTACCCAGGTGTGCTCATTAAACTCATATTTTTACCTCCGCGTCTCAATCTTAATTGATTTGAATTGGTCGAAACAGCATGAAACTGGTCGCTGACAGCTCTAAACACTAGGCTTCATCAGAAGGACGTTATCCTTTCTCCCTCCTTCTGTCCGTAAACTGACATATGAAACCTTCGTACTATCAAAACAAGAAAAAGCATTCTAAATTAGGTGTCCGCAGCAGATTTGCCTAACCAATGCTTTAGAATATGTCCAGAGCCGTGCCCTTTATTTTATATTTTCAATGTACGGCTAAAAAAAGAGTATCGACAGCATAAATCACCGCTTGAACTTCATACTTTCAATGCACAACTACAAAATCAGAATCGGCAGTATTAAATCACTACTTTATCTTCCTACATTGGTTTTTCGTCGCAAAAAAACACGACTACGCTCATTTCAGAAGTTATTCTGTCACTTCGGGCATCTGCGCCAATCTCTTTTTTTTCCCACCACCACGTTCTTCACGACGTTTGTTCACTAGCATAAGTTTACAGCGTCTGTATGTATAAACGTCTATTACAATAAATCATTTCTACAAACAGCAGGAATGGAAAGAAGAAAATATTCTGGAGTGAAGGAGCGTGATCCTGGCAAATTTCAAGGGCTGGTACTGTCTAGCTTGGAAGAATAAGATTATCTTAATTTTCTTTCACATTCCAAGTTTGAAGTGCTTGAGAAACTCATATGTACTTCCTTTACTCTATTTGAGTGCATTCTTTGAGTGTTTTAACTGGATGTTTATTATATTGTATTGTGTTTTGTTGATAGCACTAATATTTTATTTATAATATTCATTGCATATTTAAACTGTTTTACTAAACTTTTATTATTTTTTTTATTCAACATGTTCGACTTTGTCTTCCATATATTGTTAAATGGGCGTCGCCACCCCCCTCTTTATGTAACACCCTGAAAGAGTCCTAAGGGCTAATAAATGATGAATGAAGAAGAAAAAAGGTAGTTAGGATGTACATAGATTTCAAAGGATGTTGGAAGGCTTAGCAATGGGAGACAGATGACGATATAGTTAGCAACAATACGAGGAACGGTGGCTCAGGGGTTATGGCGCGGATTTCCAGACCCGAAAGAAGCAGTTTTGATCCTGGCCACGGCGAGAAATTTCGATGGAGACGAAATTCTGCAGGCCCGTGTGCAGTGCGATGCCAGTGCATGTTAAAGAACCCCAGGTGGTTGAAATTTCCGGAGCCTTTCAATACGGCATCTCTCAAAGCCTGAGTCGGTTTGGGACGTCAAACCTCCATAAACTAAGCCAAACCATCGGGAGCTCATAAGGCCGTCATCATCCTTGACTGAAATTCAAACGTTGGGTTGCTGAGCTCCCGCACGTATCAACCTTTTGCCTGTAGCAAGCAATCTAAAGAAGAAAACAGAAACTGAGATGCAGAATTGTGTGATCCGGAACATAAGTACTGTCATCTCGATCTAAAATGGAGACACAAACTTCAGCAACAGAAAACACTTCGACATCCAGATTTCTAGCCAGTAGCTGGAAATGGCGTCTTCCAGCTGAAAGCTGACGGTATTTTCACTGGACCTAACTTGAAATGGCAATTTTCCAGCTAGCTGTGAGTTGTATGTACGAAATTTCACCTGGATGAACAAACTATTCTTGATTCACTCGACTTCTAGGCTTTTAACCAGTCTCAGCAGGTTACGGTTACGAATCCCTGCGGAGATTAGAGCCGAAGGTTTGTAATATTTCAAAGCCCAGAATGGACTGTAAGGCTATAATTTTTAACGACGCACAGTTCGTATCCTAATATAAAAGATAGTTAATAGCAGCTGCCATAAAAAACTAATTATCTAATTTTCTCCACGTTTGCTTATTTTCTCGTGTAGAAACCATTCAACAATTCTAAACCAGCCTGGCGCCTGCTCCGCTTGAACGTAACAAAATAGGCATTCCATTGCTTCTTGACGTAGGAATTTAAGCTTTTGTTTCGAATTGGCGAGTAATCACAGCTTCTTGTCTAACCGGTGATTTATTTTGTAGGTCAAGCATAATAGAAAACGAGTGGTGCCTTTCGTCTATCTCTTTGGCAGATCCGATCATCAACTATTAAGAAAGGAAGGCGCTTTTCTTCCCTAACATGTTGTAGGTGTCTGTGCTGTGTTCCGCTCTACCCCTTTTTTTTTATGCCTTTTCTTTTTAAGCCCTCTGTGTCCCATGCTATAAGAAGACGCGTTCATGCACTGTATGATCATTCTTGACAAAGGCAAGTCCCTGGTCGAAACGTTGAATAAATTCATCACGTTTCTCAATGTGACTTGTGACTTCCCCAACTTATATAAATATATAAATTATATATTATATACATTGCTTATAT
>JARKHS020032307.1:122500-165456 GCA_030143305.2 Amblyomma americanum | reverse complement strand
TGATATAGCTCTTGGGGAAGCGTCTGCAGCCAAAATATGTCATTTGCTGCGGTAAGCCATCCATTACAGCCAAAGTACGCGAAATTTGCGCCGGTATTCGGAGTACAGAACAAGTGCTTCATTAAAATAAATACTGTATCTTGCCATTAAAAAATGCTTGTAAGCACTGCAGTGAGCGTAGTGGGCTCTTGAGAGTTGGTACATATTTATAGTAAAAAAACTTCGACATAACGACAAGGAAGGAACGGAGGCGGAACAAGCGCTTGTGCCCTTTCGGTCCTTCCTCGCTTCCATCTTTCTCCAATTTTTTAAGCATGAATAAATATGCATATAGATCCGATGGTGTTATATTCAATTATTATATTCCCGGCAGAAATGAGTGCACTTACGATAAGTGTGAGAGTATAACCAGGAGAACGATCGCTCGAAAGATGCCCAACGAGTGCATAGCGGCAGTCGCTTAGCAACACTGAGAACTGTGGTCCTTTTAGCTTGAATGTATACGTGTTCTTAACATCTCAACACTGATTTCCTCTCTTCTATTGTTCGTTTAGGATCTTGGAGCGCTGTTGTTCCCAAGTTTTTTTTTTTAATGCCGAAAAAAAAATATATGGCCCTGACTACCCTCGTAATGTACGCGCCTGTCAAGCCGAGCAAAGCACATAAAATTGATGGGTATATTACTTTTGTTCTCGGCCAACTTCTCGTGCTTTGCGACGAAAACCGCAGTGCCGTCAGCTCCTGCTGTTGTGCTGAGGGTGCTGCATTACCGTATACACAAGGCTAAGCGCTGTGCCTATGCATGGGTGGCTCCACGCAACCTGGAAGCTCATAAATTGAAAAAAAAAAACAAATGCGCTAAGACCAACTGTATTTCACTTGACTAAAAATTAAGACATTTTGCATCTATAAGTCTAGTGTGTATGGCATTCGCCTAAACTTTCCAAGTTCTACAAATGCTTTATACAGTAAGGACACAATCCTGTTGTAGCTGATAAATTTCGTTTGCCATAACGCTGCTATATTTATGTGGTGAATTTTCGGGCTAAAACTATGCGGTGTGACCTTTCTCTTCTTTTTCTTCGTTTCATATCAAAATTACATAAATTATTAGGGCCTTTTTGGATATATAAAACGACTAAATGAAGGATGGCGATCATAATTAGGGAAAGGCTAGCACCTCACATTTTGCTATTTAATGTTAACACGTGTTTGTTTCAATTTCTTTCAATGCGTGAAGTTGGCCCACTGCAATTTCTATCAAAACTTTAGTGAATACCCACCGAATATACTACGAAGAGAAGAAATTTACATTCAACGCCAAGCTTTAGTCGTCACTAGAGGCCTTCGGCCTAGAGGGCCCTGCTTTTTTTTAGTAACGCGTTTTCAAACTATCCTGTCACTTATGCGCTGCCCAGTCGAGATTTAAGACTTTACATGATGACAGCTCCCCGTCGGTATTAAGGCAGCTACACAAAACTTTAGAGATCTGCCGCTGACACTTTTACGATCTCATGCGATTGAACGCTTTACATAAGGGACAGCCTGAAGTAGTTATGATGGTACCGAGTTGATGGATTAGTTGCTTCCTTTGTATGCAATTCAGCGTCGATTTGGCTGAGAAATCCAGTGCGCCCACAGGATCCCTGTTTTTACGGTAGTGCTTGCACCTAGAAGACAAGCATAAGGCTGACAATTAATTCATTTTTGAAAAATGACTCATATGCCGAGCTGAGGAATAGCCAGCATATGGTACGGTTTACTTGGCCCCTCACTTTGTCTCATGGTTAAGGGGAAAGATATACCTCTGCTGCAGCCCCATAGCATTCGTGCATGCAAATTCTCTTGTAGGTACATCTACTCCTGCACGGAAGAACACGTCACATGTGCAGTAACAAATCTCGCGAAAATATCTGCCCGGATCTCTCAATGAAAACAATTAAGATAGCCATGTCCTTACAAATATACACGGCTCAGCATAGCGCATGATACATACATGGCCGCGAATGTGGAATGATAGGTGACGCATACATCAAAATCAGATGAGCTTTAAGGTTAAGTCGAAGATGAGATAAAAGTGCCGGTGGGCACTTATATGGGCACTGAGAGACGCTGTAACAAGGTTGCGGTATGCCTCTGATGTTAAAAGATGCTGCTTCACGAATATCTTTCAGCAAGAAATTTTTTGATGCACTTTGTAGAAGCTGAGTTATCTGTAGTCAAAATTTTGAATTGCAGCGTCTTCGCGCCTTTCCGTCTCTCGTCATTTTTTGCACGCTGAAAAGTCGGGCGCTCCGCTGGCGTCATCACCAGGCGGAGATTCCTGACCCGCCGGAGCGACGCCGCTTATTGGCCGCGGCGATGGTAGCTTCCTGATGTGTGAAAAAACCTAAACAATAGCCATCCCTAAACAGGTATACGCAGGAGCGGTGTGACGGAGAAGGGTGCGACCATGAAAAAGTCGCCGAAAATGGCTCGCCCAATTTCGCGTGTGGTTGTGGGTTCTCTGCTGCATGTTGAAATGTAATATTTGGCACAAGTGGCCATGACAATACAATGCAGTGATTTAGCGAGCTGATGAGCTGTCCTCCAAAGGTGTTTGAGAGCCCCTTTAAGGTCGTTATGTGCTCTGAATGCGACAACATACTTTGGTCTAAAGGCCTTAACGCATTAAACCTAAAGGCCTTTACCACAAACTTCTTTGATCTAAAGGCTTTTACCCAGAAGGCAATTACGCGCAAGGCCTTTGCCATAAGGCTCTCCACATTAAAGGCCTTTACCACAAAGACCGTTGGCTTAACTCTTTGAAACTAGGTGCCTTTAATTTGAAGGCATTTGCCTTGAAGACCTTCACTCTGAAAGCCGTTGACTTAGAGGCACTTATTATTGCCGGTGTCATTATTGAACCTCATAAATATTTAGTGAGGTCCTTCCTTATTCGAAAGCTACTACTATCGCTATCCCTACAATACCTACCAATAACTATTAATGTTTCGTTTAACGGCTGCTTTATTGCGTACGATTATCCATTAATATCTTATGGTCTACTGGTGATGGTATGCGAGGCCATGGTGACGTCGTGAGGTTTAGGTACCACTTTTCTGTCAACGTCGCAAGGTTTCGTTGCTCAAGAACCATATAATGTTTTTGCATTAAATTACAACGAACAGGAAAGATGGCGAGGGGCCGTATTCTATAAACTGTCCATTTTGCATTGTCCATTTCGCGTCCATTGGTCCTCTGTCATTGGTCACTCAGATATACCCGCGGCTGACGGGCGTGCGTACTATGAGCAGTGCATGGAAAAGCTCTCTCCAGTGCCTCTAACAATGGACAGTGTTTTAGGTCTCTTAGCCTGCCCTAGGCAACAGAGACAAGCAATGAACTTCTGGTTTGCGTATTTAAAGGGCATTGGACATCTCGACAAGCTTTAATTTCAAATTGCATGTTGCTCTCATGCATTTTTCTCGCAGAACTTTGTTAGGCCATTTATCAGACAATCCAAATCGTCATTTTATATGTTACGTCATTTCTCGCTGATGCCCCTTAGTCGGCATTTAATGGCCGCATTTTATGTTCTCCGCCTTTTATTTTTCTTTTTCTCATTTGACCTTTCTTGCACTCCTCTCCTTCCGTCTTTACCTCCCAAATTCCCTTCCCCACGCAGTGTAGCATACCAGCGATTTTCGAAAGTTGGCTAAATTCTCTGCTTTTTAATTAAAGGGATTCTTTCTTTCTAACAAGATACTGTGCAAATCGACCTGGCCATTGGTCGCGACCGGTCATCACGTTCTGCTGCCAGTGGCTGCGATATGTAGCCAAAGGTAAGGTGCATCACAACGCTCTGTTAACAGCAGGCGGCCGGGCCTGGCCACTAGATCTCGGTGGCTGCGATATGCAGACTGTAGTGAGTTCTGCCCTCCAACCGCGAAATTGCCGGTTAGCTTCCTACAGACGCTTGAAAGCACCACAGCTGTACGAGTCACAGCGCTACGAGTCACAGCTCTACGAGTGACGATCCATGTACCATACGCTCTGGGTTGAATATTGTGCGGGTGTTCCTTAATGAAATGTATGCTTCTGCAACCTCTATGTGGCTCTCTAAATGGTCGATTGAGAGAAAGCAGCCAACAGTAAGCTAAGCAGAACGTTCAGTTGGGCGAGTTGCTACAGATGCATTCTTGCAAAGCAGTCCCCTGTCCTTCTTGTTCTTATGCGTCGTAGCTCACTCTGTTTTACAAGAATTCATGGTAAAATCCCTAATCTGTCTCTTTTACTGGCTGTAACATTTACCGCTCAAATTTTCGGCATTGATTCTCACTCTAATCAAAGCTGCCGAACCCAACATAAACCAGCAAGAATGGAAGTAGACTAAGGCTCTCTTTCGCTCTGCCGGCAAGTTTATACGAGGTTGGTTAGCATTCAATAAAAATAAATGCACAGTTCATTAAAATACATTTTGCACCTGAATTCTTCATGGCAACATGTATATTTTTTTGTCATTGGCAGCGGCACACCTAAAAATGATGAGCAGAGAAGTCATGGCTAGTGTATCGGACTCGTAAAATTTGCTACTATGCAGTGTCAAATAAGGCTTAACGACATCAACACACTGTGTCAAGCTAGTTGAGTACGCATAGCAAATTATACCACGCCAAGAGCAGAGGTTTTGCTGCGCAAGCTCAATGCAGAGTTATTTCTCTTGCGCTGTAAGTGCAATCAATGACGGCCGAATTTGTGTATATCAAACAGTTCTAACGCCTGGCTCATACGGCAGGATGCCACTGCACATTGAGTTGATAGACAAGGTGCCTCCTCCAGGGTCGACACAGCGAAACTCCCGTTACACTAGTGCAGGCGCTCGATCCCGGCTGCGGTGGTTGCATTTCGATGGAGGCGAAACGCAAAAGGCACCCGTGTACTGTGCAATTTAGTGCACGTTGAAGATCCCGAGGTGGTCAAAATCGACCGGAGCCCTCCACTACGGCATCTCTAATAGCCTTGGTCCCTTTGGGTTGTTAAACGGCATAAAACCATTAAACCTACTAGTGCAAGCTCAGCGTATTTTCTAAATTTTGACTGGCTGCCTCGCACGAAAGCTGTATTTTTCACTTTTTTTTTCCAGCAGAGCGGAACCTGAGATTAAGCGCACCCAGTGTGTGCAATGACCCTCATTCAAAGACGATTTAGAATGGTCCTTGGGACAATGATGGCGATAACGCACCGAAATTCTACGAGGACCGACGGCAGCCTCTTCCTAGAAATAATTCTCGTAGATCAAATTATTACCAAACAACACGTTGCCCGAAATTACGCTCACTCAGAATGAAATTGCAGATAAGTGCTTATCGCGATGAGATTTGCCACTCGGCCCCATTAGTGATTTGGCTCACTGTTCGAAAGGCTGCTTCAATGTGGAGAGAGTTGCGCAAATCAATCAATACCTTCATATATTTATGACGCTATGTTATTTTATGCTTGCTAGCACCGCGGGAAATGCGCCGCGCAAGCAATACTATACACAACTGAAACGAAACTGCTCTTCTCCTGAGAGTTCTAAAAGCACCCTACAAAATATAGGTGGCTAAATTCCAGTCCCTTGAACTTCTACAGAACAATGCGGCTCGTTCCATTTTATCTGACTATCATCGCACATAAATCGTAACAAGTATCTTCTGAAGAACAGTCTTTCATTACCCTGTTTGTCTCTGCGTGGAAATTTCTTTCGTTTATGCCTCTTTTTAAAGCATACCATCCTTCAACTTTAAAAAAAGAGCTCATTCCTGAATCCGCTTATCGCTCGTCACGAGTTGACCTCAAACACAAGGTTGGATATATTCGTTTCAACACATACAAATTCCCTTGCTTATCTTTACCACGTACATGCGGTGACTGGAACCACCTCCCGGCTGATATCGCATGCGTCAATGATTCTGCCCTTTTCAGAAAAGCATTATCCGCTTTTGCGTTTGTTGATGACGTGGCCAAAGTGTTGTAACAACTTTTCATTTATATTGCTTATACCAAGTTCTGGCGTTTTGAGCTTGTTTGCAATCCTATTAAGTCATAAAAATGATATGCTTAAGTAATTGGCTTGTATTTTTTTCCTCTTTTTCCATGGCTGTGTTCCCTTCTGTTTTCGTACTCGTGAAAGAACCAATTTTAGCTGTACGTTTTGTTATCTACATTTTTTCATTCTTAGGTGTTCCTTGCTAATAATTTGTCGGAGTTTTTATGGTTTGTTACCGATTACTTTAATGTTTTTGCAGTCCCGTTATTAATACTGTTTTTTTCCAAAGACTTCTACTAAAACCTTGCTACTCTTCAACCAAGATTCCTCACAAATGTTAACTGGAAATGTTCACCCCACTCACCTCAGGAATGCTTACGCAATTGAGGGTATTGTAAATAAACAACCAATTTTGTAGGGTGCTTTTAAAACTCTCAGGTACAGTTAGGTGAGGGAGCCTAAATATTGCACCTTAAGTAAAGCGTCGACAAAAGGGCTCGTATTTTGTGCGCTTTCAAATTTCCGATGTATTATTTTTTCTTCTAATATGGGTGATCCGACATACAGCAACGATTTCAGTGGCAGTGGAATGGAAGAAACAATTTTAGCAAAATGAGTAGCACCCTTCGTAGAAAAAAGAACGCACTGAAATAGAGCACTGGGCCACATTTTATACGGGTTCAATATCCAATATTCATTCAAAATTCATTCGGCTCTTTTGCATTGGTGACCGTTGTTCGGTGACGTAGCCGCAGATTTCAAACATATGTCGGAAGCGACCTTATAATTCGGTCATTGGTGACCGAACCTCACCACTGGCTGTATATCGCACCCAATGCTCATCCTCTGCATCAGGCGGGTGCTGAATTGGATGGATGCAGCTTTTGTCTGATGCTGCCGTCACGCTGACGCCAAGACAAATCAGGGGAACAATGGTTAGTGGGACCTTAAGCAAGTACAATAGGGCCCTTGGAAAACACAAGCAGGGCACAAAATAAAAACAACTGTCGACCTGCGTGCCACGTGAAGTTCACTGAACTACGAACTGTGAATAACCTGTGAAGAAGTGTGAAGGACCCCAGTTCACACAACTATTGTTATTATATTTAAATGTGAAGAATAACATATGTAAATGAATGTTTCCGCAGAAATCCATAATTTCTGCAGCATGAGGTTGAACTCACAAGCAGCCATTTTTTAATAACTTAAATGGTCATGACACGCATAATGAGTAGGCTTATGTACAATGTGGTGAATACAGAGTTGGATTAGTTAGTATTTGTCGGTGGGTTAGCAGCTTGCGTACGATATATTTCCACACAGAGCAACCTTTCTGTTGTCATAAAGCAGATCTACCAGCACTGTCTTTTATTTAGTAATTTAAGATGCCAAGAATTATAAGAATTCCAAGAACCGTGTTTTTTTTTTCAAGCGCCGCTTTCAGCATAATAGGTAGAGACTTGAG
The DNA here is from genome assembly GCA_030143305.2 of Amblyomma americanum. Classification (NCBI taxonomy): domain Eukaryota; kingdom Metazoa; phylum Arthropoda; class Arachnida; order Ixodida; family Ixodidae; genus Amblyomma; species Amblyomma americanum. Next base: position 157,981 of record JARKHS020032307.1, on the reverse strand, counting down.
GCTCAGTAAACAAAAAGTTAATTTACTCACTCATACAATAATACGAAGTTGAAGCCTTTACAAAAGAAAAGTCAAATTGCGAGTGGCACCGCATTAAATTACATTTGATTAAACCAGCTGTGCAGTCCTCATCTACAAATGCAGTTTCAACACGGACCGCAATTACCCACGCAAAAATACCGGATATAACGCAGCACCTACTAGCTTTTTTGGGGACCCTATAGACGGGAGCCTCGTATAAAATATTACGTCTTTGAGGATGACGGCGGTTTTCAGAAAAAATGAGATAAGACTTTTAACTGTCACAGGGCTCTCGGCTGCACCTTATTGCGATTCAAAATATGAACGTCACAAATAAAGAGAAGACGTCCAACTAGTGTGACCGCCAACACATGAAGGTATCATCAGTACAATCTAAACATGTTCGTTAATAAGACGCTCTGTACTATTCCGCATTGTTACAATTAAGATAAAAATGTCTGTAGCTAATGTACAGAACTCCTCGAGCAGTTGCTTGTGTAAAGTTAACGCAACACTTGTGTAGAGCGCTTCAGGTGCACTCGGCCCTACAAAAGAAACGGCATCTCCCAGCAGCTGCTAGGCCAAGAGGCGAAGCTTGTGCGAAAGTTGAGGCATAAAGAAGGTGAGTTGAGTGCAAACAATTTACCAGAAAATCCGGGATTGCTGTTCAATAATAGGTTTTTTGTCGTGTAAGAGCTGCAGTTTGCTAATTACAACTAAGCTTCTAAGCATTAAACTTAAAAATTTAAGTATCGTCTTCTTGTTATTACGCTAATGATTAACTTACCTCACCATCATTCTGACCTCTCCAATTTCCTCACCATGGTCACGATGAAATGATTAGTTTGTCACATGAAGGCTATATTCAAAAATTATTTATAATCTTACGACTAATCCTGTAGGTGCTCTACATAGAGGAATCTATACTATGCACAGAAGGCCATATGACTCCCTGCAGTATGCGTTTAATGAATTTATCGGGCAAATACAGTGTGTTTAAATGCTAGCTAGTTGCGCCGGTTCCCGTGTTGATCCTCGCCTAGCTCCTATGCTGACATGCTTCGCTGTTTTGAAGGCGAAGTTATTGCTCTGATGAGGCGACCGACCTGTACTAGCTGTTCGTCCCGATGTCTACACAGCAGCAAATTCACGTCGGTCAGAACCTCCACTTGTGCCCAGTGTTTGGAGCGCCAAGATTGTGCATACAAGATGTAACTTTCTCACCTGACAGGGACTTGCAGTTATGAGTGTGATGGAACTCTGCGCTCCGTCGGTTGTTTAAGAACGGGATTTGAGGCGGTTTTGTCTAGCGTTGGTGCTTCGTAGAGGCTTTCGCCACCCTCGGTGCTATTGTGTAGAAGCCAAGGAGTTGTTGTTCATTAATAAAGATGTTTGCGCCGATTACACCTGCACAGCCTAGGCACGGGCCCAGTACTGCTACCAATGGACTAGCAGTTAGTGTCCGCAAAAAGACAATTAGAAGGAAATACCGGATTCCCTGTAGAATCAAATAGCGTCTGTGAAGCCTCGACGCGTTATCTCAAAGAGCAATATTACATAGGCAGGCTAACGGCCGTAAAGAGAAAGTGACGCGTGATCCATACCATCGTGGCCTTTTCATGTTTTATGAAAACGTTCTCCATAATTTTCTTTGTGATAGGTTTCGCAGCTCTTTTCTGGGAATATTCCCTGCCGTCAGCTGTGCCCGACAGGTGGAGACATTAGAATGCGCAAGCAAATGTAATATTCATACTTTCGACCAGGACGGCGTCACATCGTAAGGCACGTGCCATTTGGCTTTTAACTGCAGCAGCGAGCTGTGGCGAATACCTCAGCGTGGGTGGAAGAAAGAAAGTCACACAGCACATGCACCACACAGTGACATAAATTAGCGGGCGCTGCAGTGCGTGCTTCAAACACGCGCGACTGTTAAAACCATGTCGAGGGATATCGCATTGTTTTAAGTCTAAAAAGTGATGGGAACCTACTAACTGGTTTGAAACCACGCGCCTAAGTGTAACATTTAGGAAGTTAACTATTAAAATTTAGTTAACCAGCTTACTAACTGGCTTGATCTACACCATCTTCGCAGTCCGTCAACATGGGCTTATAAAAAGACACAGCTGTCAGTACACCTCTAAAGCCAATTTTTACGCTCTTGTTCAGCTTCGCCGAAAGACCATCAGTGAGGGAAACAACTGAGAGGAACCAGTTGCTTTCAGGTTTCTTACTGGAATTTGTGTGCATAAAGTGGCTTTGCCAATAAGTTATAAAAAATGTCGGGGCCGCAGCAATATTGCTAAGCAGATAAGTGCGCTTTAAAAAGCGCCGCGAAGATTCAAGAAAATGCAATGAGGCCTGCTAGGGTGTGACTTCAGTCATCTGTTCTTTATTTTCACAGCAGCGCTTCCATTTGTGTACCTGCGTGCTTTTTTTTACGCATACGCAAAAATTTCTTATACATCTTGAAATTTCGCGCAAATCATAGCTATATTAACTTCACATTTTCTCAATTGCCGCGGCTCTCGGTGCTTTTCTAGCGTTTCTGCTTCTTTAGTACTAACTGGTCTTTTGTTTTCTAGAAGGAAATATTAGTGCCGCGAAGTCTTCACCTAGTTGTTGCGCCGAAAAGAATGCAACTATTAGTTTAGGCGCTTGCTTGCCACAGCGCAACAGCAGATGTAGGAGGGGCGGTTTGGTGCCTTATAGTGTCAGTATTTGCCGGTCATTTGCTGCATGCGATTTTCAAGTCTTACCATTATTTCAAAGCAACATTCGCATGTTGTCAGGGTTCATCGCGTGCTTACCAACGCTGTATGAATGTAATTTGAGAGTCTTCCGGGGTACTTGCTTAGCAGTAAGGAAAAAGTGTGACTCTGGGTATTTTTTTTATTGTGAAGCGGACTTAAGCTGTTCGAATAGCTACTGGAGGAGCTCTTAGGGACGCAGATATTCAAAAGACAAAAAAAAAAACACTAAAAGCCTTGTTGCGACGCTTCATGGCGGTTCCCTAGCCGGCATGTTCCGGAAAGATCTGGAGAAATGTGGGTTTCGATTCCTCGCTCTCGTCGTCTCTAGTGTGGGCTTTGCCCCCAGGAAAAGGGCAGCCGCGAAAATGAATTTATGACGCTCGTGATTTCAAATAGGTAGCTGCACTCGCATATTTCTGCTATGAAAAAGGTTGTTTACTTCAGAAAGGTGAATTCAGAAAGGTGAATTGAAATGTCATGCATGACGTCCGTTGACAATGGCTCTGTGCGAACTTAAAAATAGCAATGTTTTGTTTTTATTACGGCTTTTACGAAAGCCACGGCCACTTTCACCACGCCTTGCTTTAATTTATTGCAAATTTGGTCGAAACAGCTCCTCAAGTTGCAGTACAAACAGTATGCGCGTGGGATTATAATAGGTATCACAGGAAAAAAATTGTCTGTATTCAGTTAAACACAAAGCCGAAAATATTTCTACTCTATTCAGTTGTGAAAAATTGGTTCATGCGCCTAATTTTTTAGATTATACATTATTTGCAAATACTGGATACGCCCTGACCTACCAGGAAAAGTGATAGTATAGAAGAGCAAATTCGGTGTTCTGCCTGAAAGTGAGGTGCAGTGCCGTATATACGCTTTGCTCCGAGCTGACAGCCTGCTATTTTGGTCATACAAATTATGTCGAGTTGCTATTGCACGAAGATAAATAATGGAGTTTGACTTTTCGTTATTCGTATTTACTTGAATAAACATGGGACTTGCTTCTAAATGCATCAGGCGAAGTGGGGCCTATGCGAACGTGACGAGGCGTGGTAACAGGGGTAAGCAAAGATTATTTGTCCTCCATAGTGTCGTCCTGCGTGGCCTCCCTTTATTTGGGCGTTGCACGCGATATTTAAGGCGGCCAGTGTGCACCATTTCGCACATCTGGAGTCAAACATTTGCGTTACACACGTGAAGTCGAAAAACGCTGTTTATGTGTAGCCTGTTCAGACAGCTTTTAAATGAGTGAGGCGAAAGCACAGGCTGCAGGTTTTAGTTTCAGGTTGATGGCTTGTACAAAATTTTCTTTTATTATCTGAGGTGTCCCGCGAAGTTTCGGCGCTGTGTGTACATATCTCTTCAAGTTAGTAGCCTTTTTGCCCGAGTTAACTGGAATACTCCAACCAGATGATTCCCTTTCTGTGCACTGAGAGAAAAGTACACAACGTGTGCCTGAGAAGCAAAAATGGAAAATAGACCATGCCTGCCTAGGCTATCCTACAAGGGACGAGTGATTTGAATTGTTAATCAAAACATTAGTAGCACACTGCATGTTAAAAAAGAAAAATTGGGTAGTTGGCTCACTATATAATACGTTTTTCTTTCTGCGTATTGTCGGCAAGTTATTGTCAGCCTGTCGGCAAATGACACATCATCCTGTTCGCCAAACCTTCCAAAGGTCTTTGACCAAAAATGGAACTTTTATTTTTTACTTTCTTCCCAGCAGGAAAAGGGTTTTAAATTATTTATTTATAGGTCAAGTTTTAATTTTGGTCACAATCACCCAGTGGGACATCACAAGTTCGCCTATTCTTCAGCTTTCATGTTGAACAGTGTGTGCTGCTTGTTTCTTTCAGTGGACTTAAGGACTGTATCAGCATTTGTATTAGCTCTACTGTCATAGACGAAGTGGCAATAATCCTGAATTCACTCTTTCCACGACATTTAAAACACGTAAACTGCCCTGTATCGGGCTTTGTAGCATTGAAGCTATTGTGGAAGAGATTTATATTCTTCAGAGAATCTTCATTGAGGCTTCGATTGCATCAGAATCAGGGTAGGGTATAAACATACACCGTCTCCAGCCAAAGGTCGTATAAAATATAATTCGAAAAGCACCTGTTCATTACCTTCGTTTGGCTTTCTAGACAAATTTCTACTATAGTAATGGTCAATGGAATAGAGACGACGAAAGACTTTAGTTAATCAGTAAACAATATGATCGCCGAGAAGCTACGCCATCATTTTACATTATCAGTGACTACACAGTCAGATATTACATGAAAGTTTATACATCTTCATCAATCCACCATGTGAGAAAAGAAAGAAGAGAAAGCTGCTGAAAGAACTAATTAGGCAACAACAAAAACTAATTAGGCATACCGTACAATTTCGCGACGACCATCTATACTTCTTTCTTCGTAAAATCGACTCTTATTTCTAGACTCGAAATCGCCCTGCTATATTGTCTAGCAAGGATTTCAGTTTGAGCAGACAGGACTGATTTCCCGAATTTTACGCTAGACGCTTCAAGGCAGATATTAAAAAGTGCCATCGAGGTATAATGACGCAAGGCGATATCGTAAAGAAATTAAAGGTTCCGGCTCTCGCTGAGCAACGTGTAGTTTCATGCGGGCCATTGTTTTAGCGACTACAAGAAGAATTATTGAATAATTACTTTTCTTTTGCTCGCGCGTGGATGTGACCTTAAGCCGTACCCCGTACGAAGTCAGTACTTACAACTGGTTTATTCAGTCGAAGAATGGACTTTCATTTTATAAAAATACGAAACGGGCACGCTTACTGCTGCAGTAAACATCGTAAAGGCTTGGCATACTCCGCAGGCCTCTAATGCCATGACACCATGATTATCGGCTGGTGTGTATGTGGAAACACACTGTGCCTTACGTTGCCCGACGAACGCCAATTGTTTTTTAGTGCGGTGGTGTGCAAAATCGGCTTTGGCGGCCTGTTATCTCTTGGCGCCCATATTGGCGATGCATGCGGAAGTTTATTGTATCATTGTTTGTTATATAGTCTAGATTTGTATGAGAAACGCAATATTAAGCCTAAAATACTGGTAATATTAATTACGCGTTTTTAGATGAGTCCGTGTACAAAATAAAAGCAGCATGTTTTCGCAGGAAAAAGTGCGTTGGCTCTTCTTTCCATGGTAATAACACAACACAGATTTTGTAGAGAGAGCAGGTGCTGCAATCAGCTGTTTGGAGCACAACTTGAAATAGGCATGGCGGAGGAGTGAGTACCTTTCAATAAAAAGTAGTATGGATGATGTAAGTCTTTTTTATTATAGAAGGGTAGCCACATGCATTTGTATGCAGACTTTCCTTCCGGAGAATGTCTGCAGCTTCATGAAAAAAATATTGAATAGAGAAGCTCGGTGATGCCTTTTGTGTACGTGCTCTCTTTCTTCCGAAAGTTGCTTGTTTCGGACGTGGTCCTCATTGCAAGTGTGACATTGTTAAACAATTATGTTATGAAGTTATTTGTTTGTTCTCAAATAGAATGTGTTCGCATTAGTTTACGTGACCGGCACCTTCTTATCCCAATCCTATTATGTGCATGCTATAAATGTACAAAAAGCTATCAGCAACTTGTGGCGCTAAATTTCTTAACTTTGTGGTGAAGCTGTAATAAGAAATAAAGTGAGATTTTCATTCAGGCGTTGCATAGTTGCTCCATATGTTTGTTACATAGTTTAATATATGTGAGCTCTTGCGTTATGCGCTTGCAGGCGGCTTCTCTAGCTGCACTCGGCACGTATGGACATAAAACAATGAATACAGAGCTTGAGCCACCAATATTTTCTGCATTCTTAACTTACCTTCTTAAGTTCGAGAGTGCAATTAGTCCGCATTTCTATGACGCGAATACTACATTACACACACAAGGGAGTCTGTGAGGAAACTTGTTGAACACAGTTTTATTTCCGCAGTTATCTAGTATTAAGGCTTGGCCGCACCTTGTAATACGTATGATGCGTTTTTCAGGCACGAAATCTAAAGAACATTGATTATTAAGGCATACAGAAATATTTTCCTCCCTATAATCTTGCATACTGTGTCATGTTAATAAAGAGAGTGTATAAAATATTTTAAGTAATTGCACTTCTCAATTTGAATCAGAGTCACTCGAAATAAACAATATTAACTCAAAATATGTACATGGTTGAGCTTTTTTTGTCCTTGTTTGCCAATAGTATTCAACATGAGACTGAAGCACAAATTGTAAAGCGTAAAAAAATTTGTTCTGTGATTTTAAATATTAGGTGTCCCAGTGCCCCTTGAAATTTTACAAACGCTCCCGCGAGGATCAACAGCGTTTTATCGGAAGGGTGGCTTTTTGGGCTCGTTTATAGTACATAGCTTCAAAACACTGTAGCGCCACCAGAGACGTGGACACAAAAAAGAACTGAAGGAACACCAGGAGCGTTAACCTTCTTAGCGCTGGTGTTGTTTCTTCTGTTCTTTTTTGTGCCCTCGTCTTTGATTGCGCTGCAGTTTTTTAAGTTATGTCGGCAACGTATTCAAGTGATCATTGCGGGATTCAAAACAGAGCTCTTTTCTTTTCCCAAGGCACGCTGCGTTTCGTGACATTCACGGTCACCAATCTACTGATGTCTTCCACCCTTGAGCACACTGTCTGCGATGTGTTTTCCGAGACATTCTACTAATAAGAATAAAGACCTGGTACATATTCGTTTATCAGTAGATTTCTGTCGTACATTCAAGCATTTTGTAGGCGTCGTCTTTTCAGCAGATGTAGTTTTATTTTATGCAACTTCTTTGTTCATACGAAATAGCATGTCAAAATTCATAGATACTTTCAGTAGGCGCCTAAAAAAGTTCTGCTGAACTGAATTGATGAATGCCACCTTCCTGTAAAGGTCCCACAGCTTTAAAAATGTGAAGAAAAAAAGTGGCTTGTAGTCGCATATACAAAGCAGTTCACTCTCATATTCGCGCTCCGGGATTACTACCTGCCCTAAGCATATATATTCCCTCACCACTTTGACTGCTCGTAAACTATTGTGCCCTTCCGAGACAGCTGACTAGCACTTCAGATTTCTTCGTATTAATTTTTAACCCCATCATCCTGCTTTGGCTCTCTATGTTCTCGATGTGCTGTGTAATTCTTTCGTAATGTTATTTAGGAAGGGAATATGATCAGCGAATTGGAGACAGCTAAGATATTCACCATTAACTTTTTCCCCCAACTTCCGAATCCCAGTCTGTGAATACTGCCTCTAAACGCATGGTGAGCAGTAATAGAGACCTCGTATCTCCCTGCTTCGCGCCCTGACTCACAGCGCTCTGCCCTGACTCACAGCTCTGAATTGATTTGACACCTATTTCGCATTGCCGCCGCCTTTCATTATCCTTTCACTGAATCGGCAGCCTGACGTCTGCTTGCAGGAAACAGGTCTACACCCTTTTCGGAAGAATAAGGGCACGCCCTTGGAAGACTAGGCCCTCCTACTGCCGTATGTTTGATACGGGTACTGCAATTGTTGAAAGCTTTAGCACTAGTGCTTCGTCAACAGCCAGACTGCTGTTTGCGTTATTCACATTAGGGTGTGTTCGCACTTCAGTCGATTTGTAGTGCTAACGAGGTACACTTCTCACCTTATCTTGGCCAGAAATGTTTGTCTTTAAGACTCGGGGCTAATTTCTTCTCTCAACCACTTCATCAACACTGCCTATAAAGAACTTTAAACTTCGTGGATTTCAGTTCTTTTAGTGAGTGTCGATGTCCTGTGCTTTCGTCGCGTGTCAGTTATATTTTTTTTTTGGGGGGGGGGGGGGCACTACGCTCCCTGCGTCGAAAGCCTAATTACGACCATGCAATACCCACTCACCTACAGATCTATAGGAAATAAGTCTCGCCTGCTGCGGCTAGCTCACAGAGGACATGAGTGAATGGTTGTCATGGCCTTAAAAACAAAACCGCAGATTATTGCGACAAAACAGAAGCACTCTGGCTGGCTGACTGACTGACCACAGCGAATCTATCCCGTATAAATCACTAAAGTGCACCTTGCTGCCAGGTCGTGAACTTGTTTCATCTTTTATTCCAGTCACCGCGCGGCTGCCATTTATATAGACCTTGTCACTAAGCTGTCTTAAGAATTTCTTGCTGTCTTCAACAATCCGATGCTTTATTTGGTTATGACCTGCCTGTAGATCCTCGACTTAAAATCTAGTGCTCGATCGCTGATGTCCAAATTTAGCGCAGTTGAACTTTTTTGTGAAGCAGACTTGATCTTCTAATGCTGCAGACCACTGAGCGTAAAGTTGCATTAAACTCGATCGGAAGCTCAATTAGAACTCAAAGCTCCGCTTTACTTAAGAGGAGGCGCGAATAACACTTCACATAAATGTAGTGGAGATGGCAACTGCGCTGCTTTCTTGACACTTGAGGAAGTGTCTCGACAGAAGACTTTAACAGGCGTATAACTGTGCTAGAACGCACTTAATCCCAGCTACGAAAATCATGTAAAAAGGCCTGTTCGCTTTCTGAAGACTTCTGGAGTTCATGCTTTAAAACTACGGCCAGACCTCACAGCGCGGAAAAATCTGCACACTCAGGCTCCTTTCTTGCCCGAAGCGATGAAACCTTGTGGGCTGAAGAGTCAGTTTCTAGAACCGAATTCTATTACAAATACAAGGGCGAGAAAAAGTGCTTGGGAACAGAGGTCGCATCTCGCTTTCCATCACCAAGAACAAAGGAATCGTTTTCTACAAAGCTGCGGGCGCGAAAACGCCAATTATAGGTCTTTTTTATAGCGTACTTGAACGTTCTTCAGTATTTCACGTCTTACTGATGGCTTAAAAAGACACATACAGTTAGGTAGTCTGCTAAATGATCTAGGTTTCATTATTGAAACCTAGATTATTGAAACTGCTCTGTTTAACCATATGCAGCAATTCTGAAGTTATAGTGTTAGAAAGTGCGCTCTTTTTGCAAAGAAAACTGATCATCCTTGAAGTGATCACTTCTTGGTATTCCGAGCTGATATTACACATTTAGGGACTACATTCTTCTAGGCGCAAAATGTTAGTTGCACTTTCCGTCACAGAGTAAGAAACCCATGAGGACGACCACTGCCCATTTGTGCGTGACGGCTGTGTTTTTATTCATATTTCGCCTCAGAATCTGGAGCCCAAAAAGAGGATGAGGCACTACTACACATGAGATAAATACAAGTAAATTTCCATGCTTGAAATAATGTTCGTGGCTCTTGTAAGTTGTTAAAAACGCCTCACCCATCCGACATAAAAAATATATCTACATGCTGTCCAAAACAACAGAATAGAAGAAGCAACGACGTGACCTTCTGGCGCACGAGAGCAGTGCAGCAGCTTGCTTAATAACAGCCAAATTGACGCTAGCGCCACTGTGCAATTACATGGTGAGCTCGCGGTGTGGGCTAAAAGCAGAACAATATATGTGATGCGAGTGAGGGTCAAAACCATTAACGAGCTCAGCGGCTGCCTGATTCTTCGCAACTAGCTGTACAAAATGGCACTTCACCTGCCAGGAACACCTTAATTGCGACGCTTGTAGGCGAATTGATAAAGCGCAAAACATACTAAATGCAGCGAGGCATAAAATGCATTAACAGCGTTCTTCCTCGAGCAGACATGCAGACGGCGAACAAGCCGTTTTAGTGGGCGGTGCGTATTTTATTACCGGCACTTCCTTTAGAACGATAGTAGGGTAAAAGTGAAGAGCTTCGCACACTTAGCTAAACGATCATTTTTCTAATCTTGCAGAGGGAGTAGTTCTTATGTAAAATATTCCTTCTGTGAGTTATTGAGAACACAACTACATGCTGTAAATTTGAGGTAAATGCAAGGCCACGAATGTGTGCTAGTGCAAGTCAAGCACTTCTCTTTGTGGTGAGAACTCACCGTTTGATCAGTTTGACGTTGAAAGACCTTGAAGTACTCCGCCAAACTGTCGTCGAAGAAAACTTGAACACGATAAATGAACGGACCTAACACATGGCCAGAAAGTATCACCGACATAAGCGCAGCTCAACACAATTATGAAAGAAAGAAAGGAATAAGGAAAAAGAAGGAAAGAAGGACAGGATGAAAGAAAGGAAGAAAGAATGAAAGACAGAAAGAAAGAAAGGACAGAAAGAAAGACAGAAAGAAAGATGGAAAGGAAGAAAAAAAGAGAGAAAGAAAAAAGCCACGCTGTCACGTGGTTGGTCACGTGGTGCGGAGCAGCTGCCGGCGGCGCGGCGCCGTGGCTGATCACGTGGTTCGTCACGTGGTTGGTAGCGTGACGAAGTTCCACTCGGCCAGCTGTAGCTATCGCGTGACTCCAGGTTTAACGAAAGCTAAACCACCACCAATTTTGTTTAATATCCCATACGCTGTAACATCAGGTGAATATCGTACGTAAGCCAGGATGAACCCAAAGACGAACGTGTATCCAAACCTTAGACTAGCATGAAAAGGACCTAAAGGCCTAACATTAGGGAATGAATCGAGTATGAGGAAGGAACGTTATTTACCTCGAAGCTACAATTTTGATGCTTATAAAAAATCAAAGGTATTTCGACACCTGCTGAACGTGAAGGAGCACCACTGATCTCTTAGTCGTGATCTGCTACAGTCAATGCCAGTGTTAGTAGAATGCAAACATTTAACAGCTCTGGATAGAGCAAAGAGAGCACGCTATGCCATTGTAAGTCTATTTATGAGTTGACTAATAAAAAATATGCTCTTTGGCTACGAAACCATACAGCCGTAAAAAAGATGCGCTATAATTTGTGAACGATGAGTTTGCACAGAGCTTTCTGCAGCCCTGGTGCGCTAAGTTTCCATAGTATGCGGATAATAACACTGCATATCTTCGCGCGGCAGAGCTTTATGAAACGTCGCTTTCTCTTGCGACACGTTACGAACACATCATTAGTTGTAACCGCCAGACGGTGCTCAATACGAATTTAATTATAAAGCAGGAATTTTCTTTATGCTCACTAACGCATCACGGTCACGTTTTTCAATGCAATGGAAAGTTAAATAGTGTATAACAAACAGATGGTGCATTGAACATGACGCGTGACGCTTAGCTGAGATAACTGAGCTGATAAAGCTATTTCTTAATGGTCATTTTGTGGAATTTTTACTGTATTCCTTGTACAACGCTGCGTACATCTGCCTGCGGCTAGACATCAGACCGGCACCTCGCTCTGCCATTTTCTCCCCCAATGCCCGTTTTCATTCATAAGATGACTACGCACGTCGCGTCACCGCTTCCTTTTTTCCCCGGTTACCTGGCCGCTGTAAGGATTCTGGCGACAGCCCGTCTGGGTTAGCTGCGTAGTCGGCCCGGGACACCTGCAGCCGGGGTCCCTGCACGGCGATAGGGATCTTGGTTCCCACGGCCTGTCCCCGCTTGGGTTATTGGATTCGAGACGGAAGACTCTGCTGCCATTTGTAAACAACATTGTTCTCGGAAGACGTGTCTGGCTTGACAGCGTAAGAACTCTCGTTCGGACGCGAAGACAACGCTCTATCTGAGGGGGCGATGGTCCAGCGGCACCCTCTCTCTCCGGCGAGACATGTGACGGGGGCGTGTCCCTATGTGAAGTGGTGTGTGTGTGTACGACAGCGCAACTTAGGCCACGCCCAACCTGGCGAAGACCTCCTCGAACCTGGGGAATCCTAGGGACCGGACCCTTTTAAAACCGGACGACGAGTGCCGTGACGATGGAATCCTCGATCATCCTCAGATCTTCTCAGATCCTCCGACGTTCCCCCATCACCCTCCAATGGGTTCTTAAATCTTGTAAATAATGTAAATAAACTCCCTGTACAGTTTCCTTCATAACCAAGTCCGACAACGTTATTCGTAGAAGGGACCTGCGGCGCTGAGTCAGCTCACTCAAGGACCCCTCATCTCTAACAACTGGTTAGCAGCAGCTGGGATGGACCGTGCGACATCGTACTTTCTCAACCGGTAAGCGTTTCGGCATTTTGCTATAGGATTCACCAGGCTTCAGATTTTGAGAGAATAATCTATAATCACTAGGAACTGTATGTAAATTGAGAAAGAGTAATCTCACGACATTTTGAAGATAGCATTGCCAAAGCGGAGAAAGCGTTGTCATGGACCTTATGAAATTGTCAAAGCCGGACTTGCTGTTGTTATGCGAGGAACTGTCAATAGAACTACAGGGCAAAATTACAAAACCTGAAATATGCAAGACAATTCAAAAACACGTAGTGGACGATCAGCTGGTAGACACGTGCAATTTGGTACGCGAGGAAAAAGCACGTAATGCGAAAGCCGATCAGCAGGAAAAAAAAAGGGAAGTTAAATGGGAAAAAGAGAAGGAACGGCAAAAGTGGGAAGCTGAAAAAGAAGAAAGAAATCTAAGGCGATTGCAGCTTGAAAATGAAAATCGGAAAAAAAGGCGACAGTACGAGAGCCGAGTCTCCTGAAAGAGAAAGCGATGTACAATCATATAGAATGAACAGATTCATGCAGCCCTATGAAAGTGGAAGGGACATAGGATTGTACCTGGGGAACTTTAAAAGAACTTGCAAAAGGGAGTACTTTGTTCGCAGTACATGGCCGCAACGGCTTCTGAAACTCTTGCCATGTGAAGTAGCTGAAGTCATAGCGAGACTTAGCACACAAGACGCAGCTGACTACGAAGAAGTCAAAGCCAGCCTGCTAAAAAGGTACCGGCTGTCAGCCAAAGCTTTCCGACAGCGCTTCAGGAGGACAATGAAAAACGGTAGTGTGGGCTATCCGGATTTCGCGTATGGCCTAAAGACGAATCTGCTAGACTGGCTAAAAGGATCCGAGGTTTACGAAAGCCGCGACAAAATCATCGAGTGCTTTTGCCTTGAGCAATTTTACAGAAGCATTCCCCAAGTTGTAAAACTGTGGGTTCAAGACAGGGAAAAAGTCGACACAGTCGAAAGGGCCGCTGAGCTAGCAGAGGAGTACGTTTCGCGCAGAAGGTTGAGCACTAAAGAGGGTGCGTCACACGCTCGAAACGCGATGCGAGATAAAGGGCCTAGCAGAAATACGGGAAGTGCTAGAAGTTCGGAGCAATCGGAGGCAACAAAGGTAGCGCCAGAAAAGCGTGAAGAAAAGGCAAAGAGACAGGGAACAGACAAAGCCGCGAAAAAAGAGTTTGAGGCTAGTAGGCCATTTCGTTGCTACAACTGCAACGGTGTCGGGCACTTTGCAGCCAAGTGTACAAAGCAACGTTTGGTGTTCTCGTGCGTTCAGGATAACGCCGAGAATCTAGAGCTCCTTAAGCCATACCTGCACGAGCTGCATGTTAACGGGAAACCGTGCAGAGCGCTTCGTGATAGCGCCGCGACGATGGACGTTGTCCATTCGTCTTACGTGTCAGTAGACGATTTTACGGGAGAAGTCTCGTGGATAAAACAGGCAGTAGAAGAACACAGTGCATGCCTTCCTATAGCTAGAGTGAGAACTTGTGGACGATTTGGAGAGCTAATCACTGAGGCCGCAGTTTCGAAGGCCGTCCCACTTCAATATCCATACCTCTTCTCGAATCGATCAGACCAATTGCTACGCGAGAGAGGCCGGAAGCTCGGAAGCGGAGTGATACAAGCTTTGACAAGGTTGAAAACTCGCCAGCTCGCATCTCAACTAAGTCAGATTTCCGAACCTCAGGTAGCCAGCATATCGTTGCTAACAAATGAAGAGGGAAGGGAACCAACGAGGAATGAAAGCCAGACAGCTGACCGAGCAGACGAGCGACCAGGGACTTCAACCACTAAGTCGGTAGAGGAGGCAGAAAACCCTGAAGGATCCGCTTTATCTCCAAAATCGCGTAGTTTTGAACGCCTTCTGCAGGTGAACAGGGAGTCCCCCAAAAAAAAGAACAGAAGCAGGACCCCACTTTGGAAAGACTGCACCTTACAGCTATAGAGGGCATCGCGAGACGCAACATAACGATGCATGAGAAGGGAGGTTTACTATACCGACACTACCAGGGCAGAAAAGGCAAAACATTTAATCAGCTGGTCGTCCACGAAAAATACAGAGCGGACATTCTGAGCCTCTGCCATGGAAATGGCTGGGCAGGACATCTGGGAATCAATAAAACAAAGAAGCGGCTATTAATGGAATATTATTTGCCGGGCTGTTTCAAAGATGCAGAACGCTACGTAAAATCATGCGATGCGTGCCAGTGTGTGGGCAAGCCGGGAGAGACATGGAAGGCTCCACTGAAAATTTTTCCATTGATCTCGGAACCCTTCCGCCGGCTTGTAATAGATACAGTAGGCCCTCTGCCTAAAACGAAATCAGGCTATAAGTACTTGCTTACTATGCTATGTCCCGCCACAAAATTTCCAGAAGCAATTCCGTTGAACGACGTGAGCTCCACAAAAATAGTTCACGCCCTTTTGTCAGTTTTCGCGAGAATAGGATTTCCGGCCGAAATCCAAGCCGATCAGGCGACGGTCTTTACAAGCGCCTTGACGACCACGTTCCTAGAAAGATGCGGAATGAAACGGTTACACAGCTCGGTGTATCATCCGCAGTCCAACAGTGTAGAGAAATGGCATTTGGTGCTGAAGTGGGTGCTACGCGCTCTTTGTTATGAGCATGAAGCAGACTGGAAGGGTTGTCTGCCGGCCACACTTTTCGCTGTACGAACAGTCCCCCACGAAGCTACTCAGTTTACGCCTGCAGAACTCGTGTACGGAAGAGCCCTCCGTTCTCCCCTCTGAATGCTGAGAGAAATGTGGGAAGGGACAGGAAAGAACCAGACAGTGGTTCAGTATGTGCTTCAACTACTGGACCGCCTTAACAACACGAGGGAATTAGCAAACCGAAATATGAAAGCTGCCCAGGAGGCCGCCAAGGTCTATTATGACAAAAACGCGCGCCTTCGAAGTTCCACAGCGGGTGATCGCGTGATGATCCTCCGGCCATCGAGAAAAAACAAGCTGGAAGTTCACTGGGATGGTCCAGTGGAAGTGTTGCAAAAACTTTCGGAGACAAATTACGCGCTAAGGGTTCCAGGCAGGGGGAAGCAGGTGAGAATCTATCACTGCAATCTGATGAAGCCGTTCGTGGAACGCAGCGGGATCGTCAATCTGACTCTAAATGAACCAGAAGAGCTGGACAGCGAGAGTCAGGGTTGGAAGGGAGGTACGGACGCTAGTGACAACGTGGAGAACAATCTGGCTCTCTTCGTGAATACAGATTTCCTAAGTGGGACCCAGGTCGACACGCTAAAGCAGTTGTTGAGGGAATTCGCTGACCTATTTAGCAGTCGCCCGGGAAAGACACACCTCCTGACGCACGAATTTGAGCTCGCATCGGGTGAGCCGGTACGGTCGTAACCCTACAGGGTATCACCGCGGCAAAAAGAAATAAAGGACGCGGAAATTCAGCGCATGTTGGAGTTAGGGGTTGTAGAGCCAGCGGAAAGTGACTATACCTCACCGCTAATTCTTGTTGAGGCCCCAGGGAAAGATCCTCGTCCCTGCGTGGATTATAGAGAGCTGAATGCAATTACCAGGGATCAGCTATACCTGATTCCCAACATAGAGGAAAGGATAGAAAGGGTGAGCCGCGCGAAATTCATTTCCACCCTCGATCTCGTACGGGGATATTGGCAAGTTCCTCTCTCAGAAAGCGCGAGCAGGTATGCCGCTTTCATCTCCCCAGCGGGCACCTTTCGACCCTTAATACTTAGTTTTGGGTTGAAGAATGCCCCCTACAGCTTCTCGAAACTCATGGACATCGTACTAAAGAACCATGCAATGCTTTGCACTCCCTTATTTAGGCGATGTTGCTATTTTTTTGGAAACCTGGCAAGAGCATCTAGAATACCTAAAGACCATGTTTTCCAGTTTACGACCGGCCGGGTTGACATTGAAGGCAGAAAAGTGTAGATTTGGTTGCGCTCAGGTGACGTACTTGGGCCACGTTGTAGTCCAGGCAACTAGGAGCCCATCCGAGTTAAAGATTGCCCCGATCGCAGCATTTCCGCAACCACGGACGAAAACGAACATTCGCTCCTTTTTGGGATTAGTTGGGTACTACCAACGATATATTCCTAGCTGCTCACAGCGGGCTAGTCCCTTAACTGACGCCTTGCGAAAGGGTGCACCTACTAACGTAAGTTGGGATAACCAAAAAGAAAACGCCTTCAAAAGCCTGAAGGAAGCACCCGTGTCCCGACCCTTGCTCAGGACCCCCGACTATGGGAAAGAGTTCATAGTCCAGTGTGATGCCAGTGATAGAGGGCTGGGTGCTGTCTTAAGCCAAGTTGGCTACGACCATGAAGAATACCCAGTTCTGTACATCAGCCGCAAGCTGATCAGTAGAGGAAGTGTACAGCGCTTCCGAAAAAGAGTGCGCGTGTTTAGTTTGGGCAGCGCAGAAGTTGTGTTACCTGTACGGAGCAAAGTTTGTAATTGAGACTGTCCAATGCCCTTTAACAGTGGCTGCGACAGATGTCCCCCAAAAATGGTCGCTTGCTCAGATGGAGTATGGCTCTCCAACAATACAATTTCTCGCTGCGTTATAAGGGGAAACTGCACGGAAATGCTGATGGCTTGAGCAGACGGACTTAAGCGGGAGAACTTAGAGGAATCTCCTCCTGTGTGAGTGTTTTTTTTTAACTTTGTTCCGAGTAATCCAGCTGTGGAAGTTTAAAAAGTGGATGTTTCGCGCTCTGTCGGCACAAAATTAACCCAAATTTGAACACAATTTTTTTAATGTGTATTGTTGTCAATGGAAGAAGGCTGGCGATTCTTTGGCGAATTCCGAGCGCTTGCGGGTGGGGCAGTGCTTTGCTGTTTGGAACGTCCCACCTGCGCTTTCCTTTGTTGGTGGTGCTTTGTGTTCTGCCTTGGGGGCGCTGATATTGCAATCCAGGGGACCAACACGGACACCATCTCATCTCTTCCTGCCCAGCGGTCATCAACGCTGAACATTCTAGATTTTTCGGGCCACGGAGGAGCTGTAAGGATTCTGCCGACTGCCCGTCTGGGTTTGCTGCGTAGTCAACCCGGGACACCTGCAGCCGGGGTCCCTGCACGGCGATAGGGATCTTGACTCCCACGGCCTGCCCCCGCTTGGGTTATTGGATTCGAGACGGAAGACTCTGCTGCCGTTTGTAAACAACATTGTTCTCGAAAGACGTGTCTGGCTTGACAGCGTGAGAACTCTCGTTCGGACGCGAAGACAACGCTCTATCTGAGGGGGCTATGGTCCAGTGGCACCCTCTCTCTCCGGCGAGACATGTGACGGGGGCGTGTCCCTATGTGAAGTGGTGTGTGTGTGTGTACGGCAGCGCAGCTTAGGCCACGCCCAACCAGGCGAAGACCTCCTCGAGCCTGGGGAATCCTAGGGACCGGACCCTTTTAAAACCGGACGACGAGTGCCGTGACGATGGAATCATCGATCATCCTCAGATCTTCTCAGATCCTCCGACCTTCCCCCATCACCCTCCAATGGGTTCTTAAATCTTGTAAATAATGTAAATAAACTCCCTGTACAGTTTCCTTCATAACCAAGTCCGACAACGTTATTCGTAGAAGGGACCTGCGGCGCTTAGTCAGCTCACTCAAGGACCCCTCATCTCTAACAACTGGTTAGCAGCAGCTGGGATGGACCGTGCGACATCGTACATCGCCAGTGGACACGGGATCGGTGCTTTTAGCCCAGCGCCAGCAGGGCCACGAACGCGTCATTGCATACGCTAGTCGTCTTCTTTCGGCAGCCCAGCGTAGATACTCCATCACTGAGCGTGAATGCCTAGCCCTCATTTGGGCAGTCGCTAAATTCTGCCCTTACCTCTTCGGCCATCTTTTCACCGTCGTGACCGACCACAGCGTCCTTTGCCGGCTTTCTTCTTTCAAGAACCCCACTGGACGTCATGGTCGCTGGGCCTTGAGACTACAGGAGTACTCGTTCAACGTAGTGTACAAGTCGGGACGTCTCCATCAGGACGCTGACTGCTTATCGCGCCACCCTGTGGATCCACCTGACTCGACCGAAAACGCCATGGAACCTTCTCTCTTCGCAATTTCCGACCTGCTACATGTCGCTACCGAAAAGCAACGCGATCCTTCGTACGTACTATCATTGAAGGCCTCGCCGCTGCTCGCCCGGATTCCTCACTGCTGCTTTTTGTCCTTGAAGATGGCATTTTGTACTGGCGCAATTTCCACCCTGACGGGCCTGATCTGCTGCTTGTCGTGCCTCAGCGCCTGCGCTCATCTGTCTTGTCCGAACTTTTCGACCTGCCAACCGCCGGATATCCTGGTGTGTCTCGGACATACAACCACGTCCGCCGTCATTTCTTTTGTCCAGGATTATATCGTGCCGTCCGTCGCTATGTCGCCGCCTGCGACGTACGTATCAACGCCTAAAAAAACCATCTGTGCTGCCTGTTGGTCACCTCCACCCTATTCACATACCTCCCGCTCCTTGCTAGCGGGTCGGTCTCCACCTTCTTGGCGCTTTCCTCTGACCCGATCTGGTAATAAGTGGATTGCTACCGCCACCGACTATGCCACAAGATACGCCATCACGCGTCCGTTGCTGACCAGCTGCGCTACAGATGTTGTAGACTTTCTTCTCCAAGACATCATTCTTCACCCTGGTGCACCACGGCAACTCTGCACCGACCGCGGCCGATATTTCTTGTCGAAAGTCGTAGACGACATCCTTCGGTCTTGTTCCACTCAACAAAAACTCTCCACAGCCTACCATCGTAAGACTAATGGCCGTACCGAACGCCTGAATGGAGCACTTACCGACATGCTATCTATGTACGTCTCTCCGGACCATCGCGATTGGGATGAAGTTTTGCCATATATCTCATTCGCTTATAATTCGTTCCGCCATGACGCTTCAGGATTTTCTCCTTTCTATCTTCTGTTCGGCTGCCATCCTCACTTGCCTTTGGGCACGTTGTTACCGCCCTCCATCGCTACGCCCACGCAATACTCCCAGGATGTCATTACACGTGCCGCCATGCCGCGCCAAGTTGCCGACGCCCGTCTCTAAGCGTCTCAAGCCAAGCAGAAGGACATTTACGACCACATACAACGGGCCGTCCGATTCTCTCCGGGGTCTCTCTTCCTCCTGTGGTGTTCCTTTCGCCGCCCAGCTACAACGGCCCTTACCAAGTCGTCCGCCAGGTGACCGAGGTCAAGTACGAGATTAGTCCTGTATCTTCTGCGACGTCTTCCACCCGTCCTGTTACTGATGCCGTTCATGTGGCTCGGCTTAATCCTGCCACTGGTACTTCTCCTTAGCACCGGGATGGTGCTTTGCCGACGGGGATCATGTTAACGCCGTAAGGTTGGACAAAGATGATGACGAAGCATGGTGATTGTGTGTGTGGTGGACGAGGCGGACGAAGTGTATTCGGGCGCTGGCCCTTATTCTATGGCTCCTCTGCTGTCTCTTTCTGTATATATTAATTCCCTTATGTAACTAAATATTTCTACCCGTTACATTATTCTAGCGACAATTCTAGGCACGCAGGCGTGAAAAAAGTAGCATCAAGAAGAATGTTCCAGCGCTCGTTAAAGACCGTGGAAATGACCATGCTGGCAAAAATTTCTGGTGAATTTTTTAATGTATGAAACAACACAGTGGTGAGTTCTCAAAATCCATCATTTGACCGTTCTCTACTTCCCAGTCGTTCTTTTTTCGAAGTCTCCCAAATACAGCAGTTCAGAATGTTAACTCTCGTAGTCTTAAATCAGGCCAGGAAAACAAAATTTGAACACCACTCATTTACTACAGGTCTAGACAAATTCGTTGCTGGATACCGAAAAGTACTAAAAGCTTTATATACCGTTCACATTGATCTTTGAATTACGTACAGATTAGCATGCGAGACACGGTAAGTTACGTAATAAACGGCGACACCTTTTAGCCTTTGACCACATGATATTTGAATACGAAGCTCAAAGGCATTATAACCAATGATGGCAGCACTGGAGCGGCAAGAGCGCTCGATCTGATACGGCTTGCATGCTGGCTGTGTATAGAATGGGAGTTTATGCAAGCGAGGTACGCTCTTTGCCGGCGCCAGAGGCGCGATAACCCGCCCACATCGCTTGCTTCTCCAGGCGGCGAGTGCTGTGCGCCTAGTTTCGGGCCTTCGTGCGCTGGCTTGATGCAGGAGATATATTTTTTCTTGAAATTTTGGGCGTTAAAAGAACATATAAATGAGATCGCCGTGCCGTTTCATGCAACTACAAAGAGTACAGGACATGTATTGAGGACTGAAATACAAGCGAGATACGTTGATTATTTTTATTTTCTTTGATGACCCCTCAGAACACATACTGATTGTATTCGAGCCACCAGCCATAGCTCAGGCCAGAATGACAAGTGCTGAAATTGATCTGAAGTGAACGCGAGGGGCAAATAACGCACATTGAACGGGAGGATGTTCCATTGTAGCTTTTCATGTTTTTT
This sequence comes from Amblyomma americanum, assembly GCA_030143305.2. Taxonomy (NCBI): domain Eukaryota; kingdom Metazoa; phylum Arthropoda; class Arachnida; order Ixodida; family Ixodidae; genus Amblyomma; species Amblyomma americanum. The sequence goes on along the minus strand of JARKHS020032307.1, from coordinate 136,715 downwards.
TTAATAAAAGGCCAAATTACCGGAAAAATTTGTGGCATTGATAGCCTTAATGACATAAAGACGAATTTTTCACAAATAAAAGCAGCTTACGCATTCTAGCGCAAAAACCTGGAAACATTATTCCAACATTCAGGAACGGCGTTGGGTCGACAAAGCAATTATTTCGAGACATTATTCCAAACATCAGGAGCTCTATTGGCCGATTAATACTTTAATCAGATATCAAAACTATTGCCTTTGCGCTGCACGAGTACTAAATTTACAGTATATGTATAATTCCTAGAGGTGTCAGAATGGTGCTTTTTAAACACCGAATTGAATGCTTATTTCAACGCTACATCGTTAAGGCTCCCGTTCGGCACAAAATCCGACGTCGTCTGAGTTGTGTGCAAAAAGCCGGCATCCTGCTGGCCACCTGGGCCACGTAACCTTAGGATGTCATCATAATTTGCAGATCTCATCATGCCTAAACTGCCCGCCATGGCAGCTGGCACATAAATTAATGGTTGGTTGCCCGAGGTAGCTCAAGAAGAGCAACCTGAGTCTCACCAGCCCCACCGGTTGCAGTGTTGGAAACAGCCACATGTCGGGGCACTGGAGCATCTCTAAACTGCTGCACCACTGCTCGAGTGGCGGTATGAGGATTTGCCGCGATATATGAATGTAAAGAAGAGAGTAACCAATTCCTCACATGGGGGGCATGTAGACAAAACCTAGGCAACTGAGAACAAAAAAAAAAAGACTTGACCGGGATGGACCTATAATGATATCGCATTGTACTCTTAAGGGAAAGCTGAGCGTTAAGTGAACGTGAATGAATGAATAAACATTCATTGGAGAAAATTTCCTTGGCAGGTGAAATAATGATTAGTACCCGTGTCAGCGATGTGATCGCAAAGAGGGCCCCAGACCGCTCAGGGGACCATTAACGCTGCCCTTGAAGCGGGGCTTAAGTGACTCCTCAGAATTTTGGAGCTTCACTACCGAATTGCGCACAAATAATGAGACTAAAAATTAGATCGAAAAATTATCGAGCAGTGGTGCAACTGAATCGAATATGAACCGAATATTTGTACTGATATTCGCAGCATGCGAAAACATTCGAACAAAATGATGAAGTGTGCGAAACATTGAATGGCGATGCTGCAGGAAGGAGCTCTGAGATATGAAGTTAAAGCTATCATCATCATTAGCCTTACTGCGTCCACTGCAGGGCAAAGGGCTCTCCCATACCTTTTCTGATTGGTGAACTTGGGCAGCTGCGGCCACCATACCCCGCGAACTTATTAATGTCATGCGCACACCTACCTTTCTGCACCCCCTGCTACGCTTGGCTTCTCTTGTAATCCACTCCGTTACCCTTAAGGACCAGCGGCTATCATGCGTTCGCAGTACATGCCCTGCCCAAGCCCATTTCTTTCTCTTGACTTCGACTAGGATGTCATTAACCCGCGTTTGTTCCCTCACCCACTCTGCCCGCTTCCGGTCTCTTAACGTCACACCTGTCGTTTTTCTTTCTATGGCTCGCTGCGTTGTTCTGAACTTAAGCAGAACCTTTTTTCGTTAGCCTCCACATTTCTGCCCCATAGGTGAGTACCGGTAAGAAACAGCTGTTGTATTCTTTCTGTTGATGGATATTGTTAAACTACAACTTATTATCTGAAAGAAAATGACACATGCGCTCCACCACATTCTTATTCTCTTAGTTATTTCTCTGTCATGATCCGTATCAGCTCTCACTACCTACTCTAAGTCGACGTATTTCTTCACCCCTTCCAGCACCTCGCTATCAATTGTGATCTGCGGTTTTTGTGCGAGACTGTTGAACATTACTATGGTTTCCTGCATGCTAATTCTAAGACCTACCCTTCTGATCTGCCTGTCTAACTCATTGATCATGCTTTGGAGCTCATCTCCTGAGTTACTTGGTAAGGCAGTGTCATCACCGAATCGCAAATTAATGTTACAGCTATAATTAGTTTAAGTTATTAAAAAGTTAAAGCTAATGCTCCTAAAAGACGCAGCACTAATCCCGACTAAGGGGTCGCAGCAAGAAATCAGTATATGGTCACGTAGTGGTGACAACAGTCCGGCGTGCAGAAAGACAGCGAAAGGGCTTCCAAAGGAACCTCTTTATTTGGGCTGACTTGCGCCCACAAAGCAGTTAATGACTCGGCGGCGTAGCAGCAAGCGTGCTCGGTGGACGTCGAACAGAATGCCCACCGCTGTCGACAGTGCTCAATTTAAAGCTGATACAGAAACTTTCGAGATGCGGCGTGCAATGTTACCGCTACATTCTGGAACAATGTAGAATACGCTCTGCCATGATGCGATCAGTCGAAATAAATCTGGTCGCACCTTGCATCATAAACGAAGCGACAAAGCCGCGTACCGGCAGCTTTGAAGGATGAAGAAACAAACAGGACAAGCATTCGCTGCGATATTAACTTTTGACAGTAAGGTAACACGCATAGAAAAATTTGATTGTATTATCGACGATGAAAGAGAATAAACTAGAGCTACACCTCGCGTTAAGAGTGGGGTCCCAGCTACGCATTTGCCATAGCGTCCGTGGGTGGGCATTAAGGAAAGGTTTGCCGAAAGTGCTTACCCCCCTCCTCCCCCCGCACCGTTGGCATCAAGTCTTACTGGACATTTATTAAGCTTACAACGCTGCCTCAGAAATGGACCGCGTCGTGGTGCTAAACTCTTCATACCACCCATACCGTTCGCCGCAGGATGATACATGACATCAGTGTAGATCCTCCTTCATCAAAGAAAAATACGACTTGGCTGATCCGAATGGTGTGGCTACTACGCGAAAAGTAGTGAAAAGTTGAGAACATATGAATTATTTACAAAACTAAAGAGCACTGTGGATACCCGCATTGCAGAAATGCGAAAGCTTTGATGCCTTCCCGACACTCGTCGCCTTTCAAATTTGACGCCATGGTTGCTTTTCCATCCACTTTATTCTTAATTTGTTTGCAATATCCGTAATTACTCACCTTAATTAACCAGTTTTACTCTGAATATAATCTTTTTGCATTACAATAACTCATTTTGGGCTTTCTAATATGGCGCGATGGTTGCTTTCCCGTCCACTTACAATATGTACCCGTCCAGACCATTCAATCGTCCGCTGACATTTGTTTCTAATTTAAGAACTGATTATCTATGCCAATTAAACTTTTAGTTTAATTAATTATCACTCATCGAACACATTTACACCCGATTGAAAGTTTACTTTAAGTCGTTTGGCTATTTTTCCTTTATTTCGCCGTTCACGGCTGTTTTCCCGTCCACTCGTGATATCGACGTCCGCTCAATTTCGACGTTCTTTTGACATTATTGCCAGTAAGTAATAAACTAATCATCGTATTGACCTATATTTTTTTGCGCAGATCCTCATAACCTCCTCTATTGATCGCAGCCATTCGTTTGATGCTATCTTTTCTGAGAACGTCACAATAGCATGCCGACACGTTTTGGTAAAACTACCGCGCCGACATAGCCTGGAAATGCTTTCAAATTAATAATTTGAACATACAATATGTTCAGCATTTAATTCCTTCGAACCGACAGATACGGGAATGTTAGAACTTTTAAATTAAGCGAACACCCCTAATAATTTTCTATTGAATAGGGTAAGTAATACTTTATATATGAATTTAGAAGGAATTCAGATAATAATCAAGCAAAAGGTGAGAACATTTTGAAAGAAAAATGCAGCGCAACCCAACTAGCCCAACTTTCTATCTTTCTACAATAGATGAGAAGTCTGGTATGTCTTCATCATTGGTTAAATTGTTGTCATGTGTTGGTATATAATTTTTTGAGTGCCTCATTTTTTTCCACATCGTAAGCATAACCAGGTAGATGACTGCTGCGGTAATGTTGACCTGAGTGGTGTTTGGTAGCAAAAAAAACTGCTTTTTGCGACCACATTTCTTATATACATGCTATTATAAAGACTCACAGAAATACTAATGCTTGCATAAAGGCTGAAAATGCCAAAATGTGAGCTTGTGAAGTCAAGAAAGAAAGTGAGATGTATGCATTCAAGCTACTGCGAAGTAATAACTTGGGACAAATAACAGTGCAGAGGCCTCGAAAGGCGTGCATACTGTAAATAACGACAAAGCACGGAAGCCTCTAACCCCTCAGACAGAACAGAACTGGCACAGCTATCAACAGTGTTCTAAAGTGGTCTAGATTGGGTTCATAATGGTGCAGTGGTGCGCTAACTTCGGAACAGACAGTACAAGAAATACCATACGAAAAACAGTCACAGACAAGCGCTTGTCTGTGACTGTGTCTCCTGGTCTATTTCTTTGTGTTGTCTATTCAGAAGTTAGTGCATCGCAACGCCCTTAGATCTGTGAAAGCTAATCAAGAAATGCAAGGTAGCCGACATAAGGAAGCTTAACATGGAAAGAAACGAGCATGCTCTAAAAACCAGAGGTAGCCTAAAAGCAGTGAAGCGGAAACTAGGTATAGGCTGAAACCAGAAGTGGGCAATGTCATTAGCAAAACAGATAAGGTTGTTAAAGTAACCGAACAGTTTTGCACAAATTTATATCAGTACCCAATGTAATCAGGATATTAAAGAGAGAGACAGTAGGTCAGAGCAATGGGACATCCCACTAGTAATGAAAGAGGAAGTAAAGAAAGCCTTAGGAACAACTCAAAGGGGGAAAGCAGCTGGTGAGGATAAGGTAGCACAATACCTGTTGAAGGACGAAGGGGTCATTGTGCTAAAACAGCTAGCCACCCTGGATCCGCAATGCCTTAGGACGTCGAGCGTACCAGTAACTTGGAGGAACGCTAAAATTATCTTAATTCATAAGAAAGGAAACGTCAAGGACCTCAAAAAATACAGACCGATAGGCTTACTGTCAGTTGCCTACAAGGTAATTACTAAGGTAATCGCTAGTAGAATCCGGACAACCCTGGACTTATATCAACCAAATGATCAGGCAGGCTTTGGTAAAGGCTACTTGACAATACACTTGCTGTGTCTTACCGGTACTCACCTATGGGGCAGAAGCTGTGAGGCTAACCGAAAGGGTTCAGCTTAACTTCAGGACAACGCAGCGTGCTATGGAAGGAAACATTATAGGTGCTACATTAGGAGACAGGAAGAGGGGCCGAGCAGGTGAGGGAACAAACGCTGGTTAACACCATCCTAGTCGAAATCAGAGGAACGAAATGGGCTTAGGCCGGGCATGTAATGCGAATGAAAGATAACCGGTGGTATTTAAGGGTAACGGAGTGGCTTCCAAGAGAAGGCAAGTGTAGCAGGGGCGGCGGAAAGGTAGTCGGGGGGATAAGATTAAGAAGTTTGCGGTGATGCGGTGGCCGCTGCTGGCAAAGCAAAGAGTTAATTGGAGAGAAATGGGGGTGCCTTTTCCCTGCAGTGGACACAGTCAGGCTGATGATGATGATTACAGTAAACATGTGCACACTTCCTCTTTTTGTAACCACGAGCATGGGTTGCTTCTATGTTGGTTTTCCAAAAAAATCACATTCTGAGTACACTTTGCCCATGACCGAAGAGTTCAGTTTTAAAAGCCTGTTATGTCCACTGCTCCATTGAAGCTATCTGTCGTAATTTTCCGCGGGATTTTTGGGAATATATTTGGTTGCTGAACAAGAAACAACAAGCATCGACGCTACAAGGATGCCTTAATTGTCGCAGCCTTATGATTTTGCGTGACCCTTATAATTGAATGGCTCAGCGCAGCGCCAGAAAGGATCGTAGGCTGCTTCGTGCGCTCCTTAAGATTGATAAGTCTTGTCAGCGTGAATAAATGTTATTATCGGCATATCCTCTCCGCAAATTATACAAAAGTCTCAACTCAGTGACTGCGTAAATCATGTGACGCATGTGGCCCCAAGATTGACTGCATACTACCCTGGAAATTTTAAAGCGAATCTGCAGCGCGACAAAAATCTGTCACAAGGCTAAAACGCCAAGGTGCTCCGCAAGAGGTTCCTTGGGTGTGCCTGCGCAAGACGAGTAAGGCAGACAGAAAACACACTAGAGCGCAGGCGTAATGCCTTAACTCTGCGGAGTAAAAACGTGAGCAGGCTTTTCATTGTAAGATATTTATTTTCAAACCTACATCTTTTTTTATATATACCATGCGCTCTGGCTTACATGTTGTCGAAGTCTTAGCTTGTGGCGCACTTTGCAAATCTCGGGTATCTGCAGAGCCCGCTTTCGCACTGGCCGATGCCGCACAGGAATGGATTCTTTCTATCAAACCGTTTAAACTGTTGGAAAAAGAGCGCAAGCAGTTCACAGTTGTAATTAAAAATGCGTCATTTACATTTTTTTACGAAAAAAGTGCACTGCTACACGTTTCCCCGTACCCCTGATAAAAGTAACGGTTGATTCACGTACTAATCTCTTCTCAGTGATGCTCCTTGTTTGGTCAACGTATGTCCTCGATAATCGTATCTCCTTTACTCCCCCCACTCTTCGCCGCCCCTTGCTGCGTTATCCTTCTTTGGTACCCCAAACAGTTGCCCTGGCCAGCCACTAGTTTTCTGCCCTTAGGTCTACATAACCTACCCCCGCCGATTTCGTCTCCTTAATTAGAAGTAGGATACCAGCAACCAGCATTTGTTCCCTTTACTACTGCGCTGTCTTCAAATTCACCTGTGTATTTTGTTTCAGTTCCTTGATGCCATGTCGGTAAATTGGTTTAAAATCACATTCTTATACCTCTGCCACACGGCAAATTTAATGTCAAACCCATCAAATGACATTAGCACCTAATGTCATTAATCGGCTGTTACACGGGAATATTTAGTGTCATTAGGTTGGAATGACATTCGCAATCGAATGAGTTTTTCGAACTCATTCGCATTCGATCTCGAACCGAATGTGTACTCTGTACACCAGATACGCAGCAGAAACAAGTGACGCAAAAAAATAGCATGCACACCGCCAAAGATAGAAATTGTATTTATTTCGTTCTGCTAAAAAAATATTAATTTTAGTGCGAACCTCTTGACATTAGAAGCTGTCGTGGATAGTTGTTACTCTCGGTCCCAGCAGCAGCCAACGGCTAAAGTGCTGTAGATTTTCCAGAAATAATATTTTAGGCTTATATTATTGTACAGAAATGTTCTCACCCGCTTTCGAAACACGACATAACAATTTCAAGCATTTTTATGCGCGCTGATGTCTTTCAATTGTACTATTTTTTTTTCACTCATTGTCACTGCCATAATTTTCAAATGACGTTATTTATTGCCCTGTAGCACTGAAATAGACCGAATGACATTCTATGCATCGAATGACATTCGGTTAGAACGACATTAAATTTGCCGTATGGCAAGGGTAGTAGTCGCCATGTCTTTGTCTAATATGTGGGTACTAGAAAAATGTTGTACGTACAACTGAAGTACACACCAAATCGCCCTTTTCTGTAGTGGTCCAGCGGCGGGTTAGAACTGCGCTGGCTACGCCTCGCGGTAACCACATGGTTCGGTATAGCACCTATTTAGTATCGATTTTGGCGGTCTGCTAGAAGCCCTGTGTGACAACCCTGTGCCCCCTCAGCCGCCGTACTTTTGGGAGATTCGAAACTAAAACCTATGTCCAACTGAGGGGTGCTCGCAGGCCCTTAAGACGCTGAAAGAAAGAAGAGGCCGTTGGGCCAGCGCACCTTATTTCACTAATAGGCGTTTCGAAGGGTGATGACAAGTCCCCTTCGCGCGCCACGGGGTGTGAGTCGTTAGCGGATTTGCCGGGCAACAGGATTATCTCAATCGTGTGGGCTCTACGGGATGCGATCGCCATCTTGTTGCGCGCAATGGTTGCCTGTATAGGAACGCCGCTAAATTGATTTCACATGAAAACAGCTCTACAGTTTAGCTAAGAACGCCACTAGCCGTAATGCTGCAAGCATTTGTGGCAGACCGAGAGGCCTTACTATCTGCAACTGCAATACATACGTCACTGGCTACATTAGCATGCCCTCGTCACGCCGGCATACTCCACATAGTATTTATCATCTTTCGAGCAGAAAATCATCTGTTTCCGAAATTTGAGCCCTGAGAGCGCACACAAGAATAGCCCATAGGATTTCGTAATCAAAAACTTCGTAAACTTCAATACAAGTTTTCAATGCCACCCTAATTAAATATACAATACTTTTACAGGTCTTCGATACCGGAAGGGGTGCTATTCAGAATATGAATTGTGCACCGTATTAGAAGAGGAGGAGGTAGGAGGAGGAGGAAGAGGAAAGGCAGAGAGGTTATCCGCAAAAATAACCGCTTTGCCACCCTGAACAGGGGTAAAAGGGTGAGGGGATTAAAAAAATGAAGAAGGAAAGAGAGTAGGCTGAGTAGCCTAACACGGCGGAAAATATAGCTGCTGTGTTTACAGCGGCAGTAGTTCTAATTGAGCTCGGGGGCAGTGCGGGCCTGGAAAGTACCACATCTTGAACATTACAGCACTGGCGGCCAGCCAGCTCTAAATATATAATGGAAACGAAATATTGAACTGGTAGGAATCATAGAGAAATTTCTGTGTGCCTTCGATCATTGTGTATGCCTGTTCTCTTTTTTCTTCTTGCTTTTGATTGCTTACGCATTAAAACGTCTGCATTCCTAGTGCCATTTTTTTCTAGTTTTCGCCATTCGTCTCTATCATAGTATTATTACCCACAAATTACATGTCCCCTCCTAACCTGCTTTTCTACTGTGAATGCGGCGGCGTGGCCGTACGTCAGAGTGTGAGGTGCACAAGAAATCCTGAGGGGATGTTTGAGTGCAGTACCTGCGCCGACAGTGGTGCGTCGGACAACGGAGCGCTGCGTGCGCCAGCCAAGCGTTGCGTGTGTGTACGTGCGAAGGGTGTGCGCAAGGCGACGACGACGAAGAGCGTGGCAAGCACGAGGAGCGGAAAGCTGACGACTCAAAATACCGAGGTGTGAAGGGAGATAGCGCAGCGGAGATCGGGTCATTCAAGCGTGAAGGTGGCAGCCGTAGGACGTTTGGTCTGTGCTGCCGTGGACCTCCCTTGGATCATCTACGCAAGCCTCCTGGGTTCCTTGCCAGCGTGGAGGTTGCAGCCGACGGACTGATGGTCCATGCTGCCAAAAGGCACTCTTGGATAGCCTGCTTTAAGCCCCCAGCGTTTCGGGACGCTGTCGACGGGTCTCGACTACGCTGGTTCTTTCTGCTCCTTCCAAGTTCTTCGGGATGTTGACGGGAGACCACCGGCGTCTTCCTTAAGCTCTCTCCACTTCTACCACCACCTGGCTCCCTTTCGCCGCTTTCTTCGACGCAACACCAGCGACGCGTCGCACTACATTCACCCGCGTCCGCCCTGTCTGCAAGGCGTCCCCGACTCACCTGGGACGCTCAGAACCTGGCGAACTCTTTCCTTTATTGTGTAGTGTTGTACGCGTGTTGAGTGTAGGTTTTCTTGTTTTTGTTTCTGTTTCTTATAGGCCCCTTTCCTTTAAATATATTGCAGCCGATATTGCAGCCATTCATGATAATAAAATCTTTCATGACGCTGTAGCTAATATTGTTTATTCTGAAGAAAGTTGATTACGTGTTATATCTGCTTACACTGTATTCTTTACATTGTTTCTATACTATTTACGTCTTCTGGATGTTGTTATTTGTTTTATTCTGGAGGAAATTTATTTTGTAATACCAATTTTCACTGTATTCTATTTCGTTGTTGTTTATCCTAATTAACCCACTCCCCTCTGTAATGTCTTTGGCCCTGAGGGTACAATATATAAATAAATAAATTATAAATACTGCTCCGTTTTGCTTTCCCTGATATCTTTGTTGTTTCGTTCGAACCTGCGCACGATAGCGTTCCCCCTTCGGAAAGTCGGGCACGTGTTACCAATTCGCGACAATTGGCGTCCGCGACAGGACGAAGCCGTGGTTTTTTTCTCTTTCGTAGGTCCGTAAAAAGAAAAGATGGCAACAGTAAAGGATTTGATCGAGTTAGGTGAAGGAATGGGGTTGAGAGATGCCGAGAAGCACTCGTGGGTTGCCTCTGAGCGGGAGAAGGAACGCGCTGCACGTGCTGCCGAACGCGAACACGCCAAGGTGCAAGCACAGGCGGAGGAGCGCAAAGCAAAAGCCGAACGCGAACATGCAAGTCACAAGCAGAGGCTGAAGAGCGTAGCTCCGTGACGTCAGCTCTAATTAAGGCTCGCAGAAGCTGGTGGGGGTAATCGAGGACCCGCACCGGGGCCCTCAATAGCAGTCAGCCCACATAAGTTGATCCCGTCGTTAGATGATCACAGGGATGACTTAAATGCACACCTTAAGTGTTTTGAGCGAATCGCTGAAGGGTACAGCTGGCCCAAGGAGAAATGGGCTACAGCACTCAGTATGTCTTTGACTGGGGAGGCTCTCCGTGTGTTCCGTCGATTGTCTCCCACAAATTCAATGGATTACGATAAGGCAAATCTAACCCAGGCTCCAATATTTGCAGTTCACAGCAGGGGGTTAGTGTTTTTGATCGATGGGTCGAGATGTCGAGAACAGCCACAACGTACGATGATTTACGTGACTTGGTGGGGGCCGAACAGTTCATGAGGAACTATCATAGTCGTCTGGTGATTATTTTGCTAGAAAGAGAGTGCAAGACGCTTGAAAAAATTGCTGAGGCAGCAGACAACTTTCTAGAGGCCCAGCGGCAAAGAAACTAACCTTCTTTCAAAGAATCGTTCGAGGTGGGCATTCCCGGAGAGAAGGTTGTACCATCAAGTAGACAGCCAGGAAGGTGCCTCATTTGTAACCGACCGGGACATAAGGCTGCCGACTGTCGCTGTAAGCCAGAAGAACTTTATTCCGTTTATTGTCGACAAACAAGGCATTATGTAAGTTCCTGCTCAAGGAAGCACGATAACCAAAAAGCAATCGTTCTGTTATGTTCCGCCAGAGAGTGTTGCGTCTGAAACGGTGTCCACAACTGCAGGTAGGCTTCAACCAGCTGTGGACAAAGTGGTGGTCGGACTTGTCCGCAAAAAACCTGCAGACGCACAACACATACCTGTTCGGGAGGGAGAGCTCCAAGGCACACCCGTGCGTGTTTTACGAGACACTGGGAGCAACGCGATGGTTGTACGGAGAACCCTAGTTCCTGACTCAGATCTCCTCGGCTCGAGATCTAAGGTGTTCCTTGTGCATGGCAGTAGTCTGGAAATTCCCGAGGCGGAAGTCTATATTGCTTCCCCTTATTTCACTGGCCCGGCCCTGGTGAAACGCAAGGAGGCACCATTGTACGATATTATAATTGGAAATATACCGGAGGCTCGTGAACAGTCAAATTTAGATAATAATTGAAAGAAAACGGGGGGCAGTGCTAAAATATGCCCTCTCATAGACAATGACGAGGTTGCCAGTGAAAATAGTCAGGGCGATGGTCCAAAAGTGGCGTTGGCTGGAAAGGAAGTTTACAGACGAAGGAGGGAAAATACTGCTTTTAGTGTTGGTCCCAAAAGGTTCACCAAGGAAATGCTAGAAACGGAACAAAGAGACGATGAGTCCTTGAAGGCATGTTGGGTGAAAGTAAGAAAGTGTTCCATGGCAAGCACGGCACTTCGCACTCGTATTCTGTCGAGAAAGGGTTTGCTGTATCGCCTCTATCATCTCCCCTCTAGCAGAGAGGTTCGCCAGGTAGTAATTCCAATGTCTTGTAGATCACAGGTATTAAGCCTTGCCCCCGATAACCTGTTGGCGGGGCATCAGGGCATTAAGAAGACTACAGATCGAGTTCTGGAAGGTATGTCAGGTCATGCGACTCGTGCCAAAGGACGTGCCCGAAAGGCAAAGTAGGCAAAGCTCCGTTTGGACGCATGACTGTTATCGACACTCCATTTCATCGGGTCACAGTCGATATTGTGGGTCCGCTGTCGCCCACATCAGTGAAAGGGAATAAATATATTGTCACTCTCGCCGATTTCGCCACGCGGTGTTCCGACCCCGTGGCTCTGCCAAAGATAGATCGAGCAACCATGGCAGAATGTTCGGTGGAGATAATTTCACGAATAGGTATTCCGAGAGAGATACTTTGTGACCAGGGCTCCTGTTTCATTTCTGAAATCTTGAGAGAGCTCAATAATCTCTGGGCGGTGAAACATCTCAGCACGACCCCTTGCCATCCAATGTTCAATGGGATAGTGGAGAAATTTAACGACACATCAAAGCAGATGCTGCGGAAGCTCATTCAGGAGCACCCCAGAACAAGGGATCGTTATATCGCTCCGCTTCTCTTCCCATACAGAGAGGTGACGCAGGCGAGTCGCGTTTCTCCATTTGAGTGGATATTCGGACGCCATGTGCGAGGACTACTGGCAGTCCTCAGAGAGCTCTGGACAAGGGAAGGGCTGGGAGAAGACAGGAAGACGACATATGGCTACGTTCTCGATCGAAGAGGATATCTCTACCAAACTGTGAGAGAGGCACATCAAAATTTGTTGCGTGCCCAACAGTCGCATAAGAGATATTATGACAGGAACAGCAAGAAGCGGAATTTAAGAGTTGGAGATCGAGCCATCATTATTTTAACCAGTAGCCACAATAAAGGACTGATGCCGTGGAAAGGTTCATTCGTTGTTTCTGGCAAAAAGAACGATGTGGATTATGGGATCGACTTGGGCCACACTAAGAAGCTCTTCCACATCAATATACTTAAACGGCACGAAGAGCGTGCGTCCCAAGAGACCGTGCAGGCATCATCTTTCGTCGTAATCGAGGAAGGTGCCTCAGAAGACCAAGTACCTACCCTTAGCACGGACCACGGTAAAGGAATTGAAGACGTGCAGATCTCCACCGGGCTCGATGACCACGGACAGCAGGAGATTCGGAGCTTACTTGACACGTATGCAGACATCTGTTCCGAGATTTCCGGGAAGACTAATCTAGTGGAATGTCAACTCAGGCTCTCGACCTCTGAAGTCGTGAATACCCCGCATAGCCTTTTGCCTTTTGCCATGAAGGACTTAGCCGAAAAAGAGATAGACGATATGACCAACTTAGGGGCCATTGAACGTTCAAAATCACCATACAATTCCCTCTTGGTTCTGAATAAACAGGAAGGCAACGCCTATCAAACTTGCATCGAATTTCGACGCATCAGTGATGTTTTTATGTCTGATGCAGAGCCCATCCCAAGAACAGATGTAATATTTACCGAGGTTGGAACCAAGGTGTACTTTTCAAAATTTTACCTTGCTAAAGGCTACTATGAAATACCCCTGGAGAAAGCTTCGAGACCGACAACAGCGTCCTCCACCCAATCCGGTCACTATCAGTTCGTCTATGTATATGTCCTTCGGCATTAAGACAGCAACGGCTGTCTTTACTCGCCTGATGCGCATTCTATTACAAGGCATAGATGATGTCGTTCATTGCATCGACAATGTTCTCGTAGCGACAGCTACCCGGGAAGCACATCTTTGGACTTGAAACAGGCTCTTGAGGAGGGTGATCAAGGCCGGCCTCACGTACAAGCAGCAGAAAAGTGAAATCGGAGTCACTGGCATCTCTTTTCTTAAACACCAGCTTTGAGAATGGACCACCCGAGCGTATGAAATGGTGCTGGAAAAGCTTGTCAACGTACCACTTCCAAAGACGAAGAAGCAAGTGTGTTCCTTCTTAGGGCTTGCCGCATACTACCTAGATTTCATTCCTGGCTATGCCGAGAAAGTCCAACCGCTAATGGAATTCACACACAAAAATGAATGCAACCTTCCCTCTTTGACACCACAGCGGCAAGCATCTTTTGACGGGCTCAAGAACGCGTTAACTTCCATGCCCGTTTTAAGAGCTATAATTCTCAGTAAGCAGTTCGTGCTTCGCACAGATGCCTCCGAGGTCAGCGTGGCGCCGTTCTCCTCCAGGAGCGTGATAGATTCCTACACCCGGTATCATATGCGAGTCGACAGTTGTTAGCTCGCAAATCTCGCTACTCAGCGATTGAACGAGAGTGTTTGGAGATAGTCTAAGCTGTTCAGAAATTACACATCTTCTTGTACGGGACGTTCTTCATCATTGAAACTGACCAGCAACCCTTGCAGTATTTAACAAATGCAAAGCACTTGAACAGCAGGGTACTGCGTTGGAGCTTAACATTACAAGAGTATACATTTCGTGTAGGGCACATCAAGGGCTCCGAAAACGTAGGCACCGATTGCATGACTCGTTTGTAAATTGC